>CAUYPK010140140.1:0-22331 GCA_963574355.1 Loris lydekkerianus | reverse complement strand
CCTTGCTGGCTCTCTGTGTCCTCAAAGGGATGATTGTAGGCAGGTCCCACCGGCCAGAGATGTCTGGAGTCTTGTCTCCCCAGATTCGCCAGGCCCAGTTACAGGGAAGCTGTTACTCAGCTGCCATCTTTAATCCGAGTTATAAATTAGTTTTCACTTTCTTTGTTTTTAAATGTAGTGGTGTTGGTGGTTGGAGCGAAGAGAATCATGGCAACCATCTGGGTCATACAAATGTTCCCATAATAGACTACATGTAAAGTCAGGACAGTAGATAAAACAATTTCTTAATGCCTCTCATTGATGCAGCCATGCATTCTTTATCAAGGTTTCACTGAGTGCCTGAGGGATGCAGGCATTACATAGCACATAAAACTATTAAAACTGGATTATTCAATTCAGGCAAAGTAAGAGTATTTTAACATCTGAAAACAAATCACCATAAATGGAAGCAGCACATAGTAGGTATTGCACCAGACTGGGCTGGGACCTGAGCGGGTCACTTATTCTCTGTGGACCTCAGTTTTCTCATCTGTAAAGTGAGTAGGTTTGCACTAGTTTCACTTCTGTGGCTCTTACTCATTCTAATATAACATGTCAAGGAAAATAAGCAAGATTTAAAACATTCTTTTGAAAATAATTCAGACGATAAAAGAATAGAGTGTAGCACAGTCGTGACAAGACAATTCTAAGACCATTCAAAGAAGGGGATAGTATATGATGGTCAGACAACCATGAAAACAGTTGTGAAAAAATAGGTTGAAAAATCGGGCGGTGCCTATGGCTCAAGGGAAGCAGCCCCATATACAGGGGGTGGCAGGTTCAAACCCGGCCCTGGCCAAAAAAAAAAGGTTGAAAATTTAAGAGGGCTTGAATCACAAAGATTCTTATAGAGCATGTCAGAACCAAGAACTTTTGTCAGTATGCCAATATATTTGTCAGGGAAGGGACACAAACACAATGTGGTGATAAGATTTGCTCCATCAGGACTAAAACAGAGGGAAGAGAACATATGGGCCAATACTACGTGGAGCCCACAGAGGACAGACACTGTATTGGGACAAGTGGTACCAAAGTAGCAATCGATTCTGCTAAAATCATTCCAAGACTATACATAAACGGTGAGAATCTGGGATTAATGGTAGTGTGTGTACACGCACAGGTGGGTATGCATGTATGCACGTGTACATGTACATATATAATAGACAGCTCAGAAAGAATAATTATCCAAAGATAGAAATAACAATTATAAATGATTTGCAGACTGTGGAGTTTGATACACGGTGGAAGACTCAGCACTGACTTAGGTTTTCAGAAGGCTGACTAGAAAAACAATGATACTAGCAACAAAAGATCAAAACTAATTGGCCTGTAATCCCAGCACTCTGGGAGGCCGAGCTGGGTGGATGGCTTGAGGTCAGAAGTTTGAGACCAGCCTGAGCAAGAGTGAGACCCAGTCTCTATTAAAAATTAAAACAAACAAACGAACAAACAAACAAAAACTAGCTAGGTCTTGTGGTGGATGCCTTGAGAAGCCACTTGGGAGGCTGGGGCAAGAGAACCACTTAAGCCGAAAAGTTGGAATTTGCTGTGAGCAATGACACCATAGCACTCTACCAAGGGCGACAACATGAGATTGTCTCAAAATAAACAAATAAATAATAAATAAATAAATTTATTCTAATCAAAGAGTTTCCTTGAGTAAGTCTCAGTAGGAAAATGGCTCCCTGTGCAAATGTCTGCTTCAGGTCCAGCTCCAAAGTATCCTTAACTGTGCTTCCCTTACACGTAATAAATGCTCATGATTTACCCTGCTGGACACAAGCAATCTTTCAGGTTTCCTGTTACTATGTGAAGTGAATGATAGAAACATATTTTGAATGACATGTTTATTTTTTAAAATGCACCAGAATGCTTCTATTGTTAACAGTGGAAAGTCATAATAAAGATATATGATGGACCCCACGTTTATGATACGTTTTCTGTTAGATTTACTACGTGATATATAGCTATTTGCTAGAGAAGTCATTATTGTTTCAATTTTAAGTCAAAGCACATAAATGTTATAGGTTGTTATTTTTAAATTAAATACAGGTTGTTGTCTGCTTGTAAAACAAAGACACTTCAGGGTCTCATTTTCAAAAGTAATCATACTTTATAGATATTTAAATATTTTATATATTTACTATTACATTTTAATAACCTTCCTCTACTTACAATCATTTATCATGTAACTTCTTTAAACATAAGAAACTATACATTTTTATTTCTTAGAGAAATTATTTTTATAATTATGGTGTACTTTTTAGATACATCTTTTTTTTGCAGTTAATTTTCTTTTAAAATTATGGAAATACAAAGCAATTTTGTTTTCTTAATTTAGGAATCTATATATTTGTTAGATAATTGACAAAGTCAATTAAAGTAACATTTAGAAGAAATGTTGTAAATATTAGGACCTCATCTGCCAAATGGAAATTTCCTACTTGATTCTGGGTTTTTGTTCCACTGACATATGGTTGTGTGATGTAGTGAAGGAACCAGTCTCACCTGTTTTTTTTTTTTTGTTTGTTTGTTTGTTTGTTTTTTGCTGTTTTTGGCCAGGCCAGGTTTGAACTCATCACCTCTGGTATATGGGGCCAGCACCCTACTCCTTTGAGCCACAGGTGCTGCCCAGTCTCACCTGTTTTTGATTGCAGGTTTCTTCTCGGTTCTTCAGGGGCCTCAATTGGCTGATCAGCCAGGAAAACTCGAGCCTGGTCGACAGCATTCAGGACAGAATATTCTTTCTCCTTTAACTCCCGTCTCAGTGCCTTTGCAAAGAGAAGCAAAAGTCAAATTTGTAAACTTACATGTTCACGAAATAATGGAACATCCCTAATTAGACCATTCTGCTCACACTGTCAAAGGAACCATGAACAACCAGTTATGTTAGAAGTGAAAATATGGTATCAATTTTACAGGTAGGAATGATGAAAATTATGAATAAAAGCTAAAAGATGACTCCTGTAGAACTTAAATATGAAAAAAGACTTTAAACGTTCACCTAAGGGAAAGCGCTATCCTGTAGCATTTGAACTTATGCAAAATGTCCTTTTAGGCTTTTCACTAGATTGAGTAACATATAATAGCCTGTTGTAAGATCTTTTTTTCTTGTAACACTGACTGACAAAAAAAATGAGATCCAAAAGTGCAGAGGAAGGTAATTTCACAAGTAGTAATGAGATCCTCAGAAGTGTTCTACATTCTTCAGAATACATCGCGAAAAAAAATTAAGAGATAGAAACAAATTAAAGTACCTATATGAAATGAAAGCTAAACCAAAGAGAACGCACATAAAATAGTTTCCAATTATCTTAAAAATATGTTCCATCTCTCATGCTGAGGCAATTTCTGTTTTTCCTCTGTGAAGTTTTTCATGCAAATCTGTGATTCTCAGAACAGTTTCCCTTTAACACTTTTCTTCTTTTAAGTGAGGCTAAAGTTTCACCCCCACTCCTCCCTCAGCAACCACAAGCCTCACTCAGTGCCAACTGCAAGGTAAGAACAAATGAAGATTTTTTTCATGTGCCATTTAGACGCTGTTGCTAAATCAAGAATTGTTATCTTTTAAAAAGTATACACGTAAACACTACTGGCTCTGATACTTTGCTTTCTGTGTTTTATTTTGCTTTTCCCTGGTAACATACCTGAAAATCCAGTTTGTTAGTTTATAAAATATTGCAGTCTAGTAGTATTATATTTCAGAACCAATAACAATCTTTCTTTCTGAATATAACCAATCTTTTAGTAATATTGTACAAAACTATCTTGGGATGACAGAATATTGCAGGCTAAATCCTCATCTTTTACAGATTATAAGAAGTAAAAATAAAAATACCTAGAAGTATCAGAATAATAATCCTATGTAAGTATATGGTGCTAAATATCAGAAGGAAGGGAGGGAGGGAGGAAAGAGAGAAAGAGAAAAAGGACTAGTAATGAGGCGGTGGAGAGAGATAAAAGAGGAGGCACGGAGCAGTCACAGGTGTAGTGACAAAATGCTTTTTTCACGTAACACTATAAATACTACTTGACTTTTTAAACTATGACTTCAATACAAAAATTGAATTAAAAGAATAAAAGGAAACCAATAAAACCACCGACCTGCAGTTCTGATGTAGCAATGAAATGCAGGATATGGATGCAATAAAATTTTCTCTGAAATGTACAGATACGTTTAGGCAACCTTCCTAGTATTGATAAAACCGAAAAACTGTGAAGCTAGCCCAATTCAACAAAATTCCCACAAAAATTAACACCGATGGAGTATTAAATGACTTGTTAGATGGGAGGGGACAAAACCTCCATCATCTCTTATTTAAAGAAATGCACAAATGATAAATGCTTGGGGGAAGGCACACCCCAACTGCTCAGATTTGATTATGACACAGTGTATATATGCATCAAAACAACACATGGACCTCATAAATAGTATGCATTCCTGATAATTAAAAATAAAACGTTTTAAGAAACTGAAAAAAAAAAAAAGTTTTTAAAGGGAAAAAAGAAATGTACAGGGTATAAGAAGAAGTTCTAGGGTATAACATCCTATGAAGTAAAAAAGATTATCTTCTGACTTTTAAAGCCTCTGACACATGGAAATAAAGGAGACATAAGAGAAATGGAAAAACATACATTTTTTTAAATCTAGAAATATATATACACACTTGTAGATCTTAAGCCAATTTTTCTTTTAACTTAGATCATTGTCATTACAGCAAGAAGCTCTAGAGGAATGAATTTATTTCCCAAACCACCTGGAAATATAAAATGATGACAAGAATAATCACATGGCTTGGAAAAAAAAAAAAAAATAGCAGTGAAAATCAGCAAGTAATATAGCAAAATTAGTTTTAAAAAATTTTAGCAGCCAAGAGTATTTATCTCCCTAACCCAAATCTAGCCAGTAAATGCGGGAGCGGTAAAAGTTTCTTAAACTGCTATGCAAGAACCGTGCTAGATTTCTTCTTTTGGGAGGGGCAGTCACGGGACCATCACCTATTTAATGGGAGCTGTGGGAGAGAAGGTGAAGGGGCTGGAACACCAAACAGGAGGATGGATTCATGGACAGTATTTAGAGACTCAGCACACAAGACAAGCCAGAAAATAACAGTAGAAAATTAAAGTCTGAGAGCTTGTGAGGGCTCCGAAATGCTTCCTGGCAGAGTTGGTGCCTAACCTCAGTCTGGGGAAAGGAAAGTGCTCCCAAGAGAGGACACTGAACAGTAGCAGGAGAATAAGGGACTGTCACTATGTCCCCAGAAAACTACAAGCCCTTCAGCACCCAGAGAATGGCCTCACATAAGGCCCAAGCTGTGGGCCAAAAGGACCACTGTCCGGGCTCTGCTGCATCCAGGGCTTAGCCCAGGAAAGGGCGACAGCTGGACACCAGGGGTGCAGAGTGGGCATCTGTCAGATTTATATTTTTGTTTTTTATAGTATCATTGCCAGGTCTCCTAGATTCATAAAAAACAAGTGTGAGTATTATTAAAAATCCCCACGTGTCTAGAGAATCTATTTTCCCTTCTGACCACATAAAACCCCAGCACTTCATAAAAACAAATCCTCTCTGCACAGGGGCTGGCTGGGGAATGTCTCCTGAGCTCCTCTGATAGGCCAGGGAAGGAGGCAAGTGCCAGCAAGTGAGAAGGAGCCAGGTCGGTGCACATATGGGGCTCAGCTCACCGTCCAAACGCCCTCGACAGCAGTACATGTACGGCAGTGTCTGCACATGCACTTTTTTGCATATTTAACGTTGTTATTCAATTTGTCCTATTTCAATTATATTTAATTGCAGTCGCAAATGGATTTAACTTTCAACAGCATTACACATATAATCATTTCACCACTCTTTCACCTCTCAATTAGACATAAAAGAAAACCTGTATTTCCCAACCACCTGGGGAACTTTAATGATAAGGCAATTAGAACTCCAGTGATTGTTTTGTATACAGAGCTACAAAGTGGCCTTCAGCTTTAAGTTCCAATATCACATGATGTGTGTGTGTATACATGTATATAGAGTGTGTGTGTGTGTGTGTATACCCTCTTCAGTGAGGAATTTTTCTATTTTAATGACTTTATATTTTCATTCAAAACAACTGTTTCCAGACAATAACAAATATTGGTGAAGATGTGAAAAAACGGGAATCCTCATGTGTTGTCGGTGGAATGCTAAAAAGGTACCATTTTGCAGCACAAAAGAGAACAAAGATCCTGCCAAATCTGTTCATTCTAACTTGAAATTTTTTTTTTTTTTTTTTTTTTTTTGAGACTGAGTCTCACTATGTCGCCCTGGGTAGAGTGCTGTGACATCACAGCTCACAGCAACATCAAACTCTAAGGCTGAAGCGATTCTCTTGCCTCAGCCTTCCAAGTAGCTGAGACTATAGTTGCCTGCCACAATGACTGGCTATTTTTTGGTTCTAATTCTCATTGTTGTTTGGCAGGCCCAGGTGGGATTCAAACCTGGCAGCTCTGGGGTATGTGGCTGGCACCCTAGCGGCTGAGACCTAAATTGAAATAATTAATGGATTTTAACTTTCTACTTTGCAAATTACTGTTATAATTTTTTGATGTAAGGTTAGTTTTCTTCCACCATGTATCAGCTAGTCTGTGTTAAAAGTATATCAGTCATCTGTTGGTTTTTACTTTACTAATAGCAAATATACTTTCCTCTCCCCCTAGATAAAAAAAGAAACTGGTCTCTCTGGAAGATACGGTAATGGGTTCACTCCATCTTTTCACATTTTCTCACATCCTCATCCATGAGGTAGCTCTGTAGGACGTGTTTTGAAACTACTACTACTCATTAGAAATGAATGGTGCATTCATTATCACTATTGTGTATCAAATCCCATTAAAACTTAGTGGCTTAGGGCGGTGCCTGTGGCTCAAAGGAGTAGGGCACTAGCCCCATATGCTGGAGGTGGTAGGTTCAAACCCAGCCCCGGCCAAAAACTGCAAAAAAGCAAAAAAACAAAAAACAACTTAGTGGCTTAAAAAAAATGACAATTTATTTTTCATGATTCTGTGGGTTGGCAATTTGACTAGCCCTGCTGCTGCTACCACCCAGGATTACCTTTGAGGCTAAAGTCATCTGTAGCTTGAATGGGGCTAGCAGTCCACAGTGGACTTGTATGCCTGGAAATCATCACTGCCCACTGGCTGCGGTGCCTTGGTTTCCCTCTGTGTGGTTTCTAATTGCCATCCAATATGGTAACCACTAGTTACATTTTTGAGCTGTGGCTAGTCAAACTAAGGAACTGAATGTTAACTTTGACCTAATTGTAAGTGATTTAAAGTTAAATATAAATGGTACATGTGGCTAAGGGTGACCGTCTCAGCACAGCTCTAGAATTTGCACATCTCTCTGTCATGCTCTGTTATTGGAAGCAAGTCATGAAACCAGCCAGATTCAAGAGAATGGAGACATAACCTTTCCTCTTGATGCCAGGAGGAAAACCATCCCTCTGCAGAGGGGCTTGGACACGGGGAGGCACGATTTACTATTATAACAATTGACCATACGGTGTAAGGGGAAAAGAGACAGGTGTGATGAAGATGGGGATGACAATATTGTACATAAGTGGTCAAGAAAGGCATTTCGAAAACAGTGATATGTGAAAAAGACTTGAGGGAAGTGCAGGAGCAAACCATGAGAATATCTTGCGCAAGAGCCATCTATGCAGAGGGGATGGAAAGTGCCAAGGCCCTGCGGCTGGTGCACACCCAGCTGTCAGGGCCAAGTGCATGAAGGGTGAGGTGATTGCCTCTGTGAAAATACTTTATATCATGAAAGTTGGGCCATGGGGGTGAGAGAAAATCTTTCTGGTTGAGAGAAGCACCTAATAACCACGCACTTCTCCACCTAGCAGACTTCTGGCTACTCTGCTGACTCAAAGCTCAGGCACTGAGCTATCTGCTCCTGTATGACGACCTGTCACTTACTTTATACATTTTCCATTCCCCAGGCTGAGCATCTTTAATCAGAAAATCCTACACCTGAAACTTTGTGAGCATTGACATGATGTCACAAGTGAAATATTCTACATCTGACACATTGGCTTTCTGAAGGCTCAACACGTGCAAACTTTGTTTCATCACAAAATTATATAAAGTATCATATAAAACTACCTTCAGGCTATGTATATAAGGTACATCTGAAATGTAAATGAATTTTGTGTTTAAAACATGGGTCCCATCCCCAAGATAACTCATTATGTATATGCAAATATCCCAACATCCCCAAAAGTGTCAATTTTGAAACATTTCTACTCGCAAGTATTTTAAATAAGAAACCTATAGTAGGTAAGTGGCAAGACCCTCAACCTCCTGCCAGACACACATATGTCAAATGAAGTTCTGGCCCAGCGGTAGGCCAGCATCAGGTGTAACTAGGAGGAAAATGTAAAATAATCTCAACATGGAAAATGCAGTATGTGTTTTAAAGGTGGTATGTTCTAGGCTGCTCAGTAGAGGTGTATATAATCCCAGACACCTCAAGAGTCAAAACTAATAAATGGAAAACACATGTCTGTAAGAAAACATTCAACAGGTGGCATTAAAGTGTAGATTTTCCAACAAAGATCTCCACCTAAACAAAAATTTTAAAAGATATATTCACTCATACAGTATATAAAGAAATAAGCTGGCACAAGAGGAGACAACAGTTAAGCTGCTGGACAGTAAGCTATGGACCCAGAAGCCAGGTGTTGTAGCCAGCCCCTGTAGTCCCAGTTACTCGGGAGGCTGAGGCAAGAGGATTGCACAAATCCAGGAAGAGGTTGCTGTGAGCTTTGATCCCACAGCACTCTACTCAGGGCAACAGAGTGAGACTCTGTCTCAAAATAAATAAATAAGTATAAATAAATAAATAAGCTATGGACCCAGTGTTTAAGAAACGAGTCATCTGGGGGGGGGGGGGGGACTAATTATGCCAGCCAGAAAGTGTGACATGCCACAAATCTTTGACAGCAGCACAGATGGAGCACTTAAAAAGGAGTCCCATTACATACAAACGCATGGGAGGGGGGCGGGTCAACTTTCTCAAAATCATGTCAACTATGTGTTGGAGAAGAAACTGAAATTAGATTAAGAGTATTTAGAAGGAAGTGAATCCAAGAAAGCAGAATGTAAAGTAATCTAGTGTCTATGGTTTCCGTATTATGTATCGTGAGCATGCTCAAACTAAAAGAATCCCTAGAATATCAGATTAATAAAACTTTATTGTAAATGTCAGAATTTATCTACCTAAATCACAGAGTTTTCATTCTCAACCAAGTTCCTAAGAGCCCAGTGTCCCCTTTATTAGAATCTGCCCTCCCTCCCCTCCGACCTCTTCACTTTCACACCCAGGATGCTCTTTGGCAGCCACTGGTGTTCCTCTGAGTGCCAGACAGCAGAATAAATTACTGCTTATTCAACTTTAAATGCCTTCAGAGAGATTCTCAATTATGCTCCTAAATGGTCTGGGAACATTTCTCCTCACCTGCTATAACTTAGGGAGATGGCCAGGGGATTAAGGGATAAGGAGGGATAAAGACGTGCCCAGTGCGGCTCAGGTAAGGCACACTGGCAAGTCCATCAGCTGCTCCTGGCCCTCATCATAAGCACAGCATCAGCTCACTGGAAGGGCTGAACTTCTACCAAGCAAACAGCAGAAATAGCAGTTATTTCTGGCAGTGCTCACATAGACAGGATCCTGCAAGTTTCCTAATAAGAACACAGGGTCTGAGGGAACCGGGATGGAGGACAGGAACACCTGGTATCCTCTCCTGTCCTAAACTAGCAACTGGCCATACCAGACTTAGATAGAGGGAGAAGACGTGCTAATGTGTGTGTGTACCGACCAGACCCTGGGTGCCACCTGCCTTCTTTAAAGAGCAACTCTTTCTGAGACCCTATCTCTACTAAAAATAGAAACACTAGGCTCGGCACTTGTGGCTCAAGCGGCTAAGGCGCCCGTCACATACATCTGAGCTGGCAAGTTTGAATCCAGCCTGGGCCCGCCAAACAACAATGATGGATGCAACAAAAAATAGCTGGGCGTTGTGGCAGGCAACTGTAGTCCCAGCTACTTGAGAGGCAGAGGCAGAAGAATTGTTTGAGTTGGAGGTTGCTGTGAGCTGTGATGGCACAGCACTCTACCCAGGGCGACAGCTTGACGTTCTGTCTCAAAAAAAATAATCAAACAAACAAACAACAACAACAACAACAAAAACCCCAGAAAAACTAGCCAGGCATGGTAGTACACACCTGTAGTCCTAGCTACTCAGGAGGCTGAAGTGAGGGGATCCCTTGAGCCCAAGAGTTTGAGGCTGTAGTGAACTAGGATGCTGTGGCACCCTACCCAGGTTGACAAAAAAAAAAAAAAAAAGGCAACTTTTCCTTTCCTTTCTTCATCCTAGCGCCATCATCCAAATTTATATATCAAGCGGAGCTTGATGTACAAAATATTGCTTTGTGATGGCACAAAACCAGGTAAAGATTTGCAGCCAAAGCCTTGTCCTTCAGTCCCTTCCTCACCACACAGATAAGGCCGCACTGGCCACAAGCCCCTCCTTGGGTTTGGCCCTGACTTCTCTGCATGTTAACAATGTCTCTCACTTCACCAACCTCACAGGGGAGACCTGCCTTCTCTGCATGTTAACAACTCATTTCACCAACCTCTGTTCTGTGGGAACAGACTTTGAAATGATTCAGTGCTACAGAATAACAAGTTACTATTGTTAGTAAGAGGATGCTAATCTTACCTTCTTTCCCCACTCTTCTCTAAGATCAAATTTCTTTCCAAAGCCTCTATTCACTGTTACTTGTGGAAGAAAGTTCTAGCAATTTTATCTCTACTTTGGGTGACCAATATCAGTACCGCCCCCTCCCTCCATTTGCAGAAACAATGGAATAAATTTGTCCTTCTAAGGGACAAATCATTTAATTGTAGAAAAACTTGAAGCTATGTGACTCTCTAAGATAATAAAAAGTATTTGGTAAGCAGAAAACTGTGCGACAAGACTCTTAGGTCACTTTAGATTCTTAGAAAACAAAACAAAAAAAATAAATGTAGTGGGTTTTTTGTAAAATAATTTGTTCCCAAATAAAAGAGTGAAGCAAAAATCTGGGGAGAGGAAAATGTTCACCTAGAGCACGTTGCACATGGGAATCTGAGCTATACCAAACTCCTTCAAATCGTGTGTTCAAGAAACCACGGGCATTTTTTCCCCAACCCTTCTAGGCATGACCAAGCGAAATATTAATACATCCCACCAGTTCTCTTCTTCCTTCTCTTTGAGAATCTTGAGCTAGGTGTCCGATATCCTCTCACACTTTCCAGAGTTTCAGTGCTAACAAAATAAGGGTGACAGAAAAGAAAGGCAAAAATGAGAAATCTCAGGCCAGGGTGCAGCAGAGCTGCAGTTTCACATATTGCCGGAGGCGGAAAATTGGTTCAATCACTTGGGGAAAGTAGGTTGGCAATCCATCAACAGTCATTACTACAGTCATATTGTGTGAAACAAGAATTTCACCTTTGGGAACAGATCCTACGAAAAGGATCCCCAAAAAGCTACAAACACAAAAGTGTTCATTATAGCATGGCTTATGATTTTTTTAAAATTGAAAGCAACTTAAATCTCCAACACCTGGAATATATTTAGGCTTACTACTATGGAATGGCCACACTAGGGACCATTAGGTAACCCTTGAAAAATTACTGTGATAATGACTGCACAGCAACAGGAAGAAACAGGTCTGACACATCTCTACGGGAAAGGGGCAGGATGAAAGCTGCGCAGCCTCGTGAAACCTGCCAAAGGTGAATATGCGGAAGGGAAATAATGAATGAAAAGTGTTGTTATAATAACAAAACTATGGCCAACTGATTTGGTCTTTATTTTTATAAATCTATCGTATGTTATCATTTTTCATAATTAAACATTATACTTTTAAGACAGAAGTGCCTAACAGAATGGAGCTCATTTGGCATTGAAGAAATTACTACTTTCAAAGAATAGGATTGTAAAGAATTATAAACGGGTTCTAGAAGCTTGCTTTCATATCTTTAACAATCAGAGAACTTTCCCATTACGTTTTACTTCACTGATCTCTCCGGCTACATTTATTATAAAATGAATGCATACACCATAGTTACTGAGTGAGAGATTCCTTATGTTTAAATACGTTATTTGTGTGAGGAATCTGCACTCATCTAGCTTTCAGAAGTATCCAATTTGCACACCAGGGAGAAGCACGAACACCAGCAGTACAGGGCAATACCCAGCACGTACAGGGACATCAGAAGCTATCTCTTAAAAGCTAACGCAGTAACCAAGATGTGCCGATTCATGTCCCCTCATATAAAATCCTCCCCACTCTTGATTTGAACAATGTGGGCTGGAAACGGTAACTTCTGAACTGACTGCAAAATGGTCTATTCAAAGGGCAATGATCAATTGCATTCCAACTAATCTGCACTTTTTATAGACAAGATTCATTTGCATTATTATCTATTAATATTAAGTGCATTGATCAGTTTTCTTACATTTCAAATACATCTTGTAATGGAAACTATTTCTAGCTATTGAGAAAAGACCATTGCTTGCATTTCTAGGTCAGCTATTTTCTTTATTAAAGATTTGGCTGTCTAAAGTAGAAATATTTTAAAAATGTAATATTGTTTTAGAACATGAACAAGTAAGAAAGGATTACTGAGGGATCAAGAGACGAAAGGAACATTCACACCAGAGGACACGTTCCCTTTGGTATTTCATTCCGTCATCATTCAAAGGATATTTACTGAGCAGCCAGTCTGCAGAAAAGAAGTGACAATGGCACACGCTATGAACAAGGAAGGAAGTGGAGCAGGGTGAGAGCACAGGAGTGCTTGGATGGAGGCTGCAATCCCGGCAGATGGGAGAGAACACCTCGGCACACAGGACAGCCTGGTGCTGTGATCGAAACCACAGCAAGGGACCAGCGCGGCTGAAACATGTGGGTGAGAGAGAAAACAGCAAGAGAAGAAATGCTTACGGTGTGAGCGGGAGGGAGAGCAAATCAGGCAGGGCCTGGGAGACCCTTCTGAAGACTGTGGCTTTTCCTCTGGATAACCTAGGAAGCCACCGCAGAGTTTGGTTTCTTTGAATAGAAACACTCTGGCCATTGTGCAGAACATGCCAGAGGTAGAGGAGTCTGGTGGATCCAGATTCTGTATTTTAAACACAGAACTGACAGGATTTCTTAATGGAATGAACATGAGAGAGAGAGAGCACTGAAGGAGATCATTATTTTTTACCTAAGCAACGGAAACAGGATTTTACCAATCAAAATGCAGAAGACTGAGGTAGAGGTGGAGTCAGTTCAGTAAATCAGCTTGGTCATATTGCGTGTGAGATGTTCATTATACTCCCAAGCAGAGATGACATCTAAAAAGTTAAACATTTGGGAGTGGTTGGCACATAGATGGCATCGAAACCCAGGAAGGAGTGAGAAAGGAGAAGCTGGCCTGACACCCAGTGCACCCCAATTTCAGGAGACTGGGGAGAGAAGGAGAAGACAGAAACAGAAAATGCAAAGGAGCTACCAGAGACATGAGAAGAAAAATCAGGAGTGTGGTGTCCCAGAAGTCAAGTGACAGGAGTGCAGAAGAACTGTTAGTGAGTCGGCAGGAAAGGGGGTGCTGAGGACAACCCCGGGTCCAAGCTCAGCCAGCACTCACAGAGCCGTGACCATTTACCCTGGTGGGCGTACGACCGTAATGTCATTCATGTAAGGACACAGAGGATGCTTGAAGTTACTTCTAACAAGCTTTCATTATTGTTCTACATAAGTGTTTCATTTCACCTGGGTCAAAACGTATACATACTGATTCTGAGGCAAGAAAGTCTGGCTATGTGATCTGCAGAGCACAGTGTGGAGTAAAACTGCAAGGCCCCTTGCTCCCACGCTGCAACAATTTCAAGACAGTGGCAGCAGAGCAATCAAACAAGTGCAGGATCCTTCTAAGAGCAGAGCCCTGGGTGGCTGCACGGGTCACCCAAGAACTGGGCCCTGCACACAGTCGGCTGAGCTCTAGTAAACAGAGGTATGGTGGGTGTCACAGCATCTTGAACTTTGGGTTTCAAAAAAAGCACTTAACTGTTTACTGCAGGATGCAAACAGAAAAAACAAATAAACAAACAAAAAAAACTGATACAAACATAAGGAGTATTTCCAAGAATGTAATTTACTCTCCCCTCCCCCCAACTTGCTTTCAAAGCCAAATCAGCATATATGGATCTGAAGTCATTATAGTATGACAGCAAAAAAGGGCAGAACAATCATTAAATTTGATAGCACTAATAAAACTGCATGAAAAAAGGGAAAGAAAACAGACTTACTTTCCATTGGTATGCAGGAGAAATAAAAATATATATACGTATCCTTCATAGGGCTTTAAAGGTAAAGTCTTGCTTAACGTCCCTAAATGAACGCTTAGTATATAAATTCCTCTTGGTTCTACCCCACTAACATCCATACTAAGTATGAATGCTAAAACCGAGACTGGAATCCTGCAGTATTACAATCAAACAGTATTCCTCTGTACACTCTTTAAAATATCTGCACACACAAATGTATCCCTTCATCCAGCAAATATGTGCCATACAGGCTGAGTATGCTTAAATCGAAATCTGAAATGCACCAAAATCTAAAACTGTTTGAATGCCAAGATTATGCTCAAAGGAAACACTCTTTGGAGCATTTTGGATTTCAGATTTTCTGATTAGAAATGTTCAGCTGTTAATTACAATGCAAATATTCCAAAATAACAAAAAAAAAAAATCTGAAATCTGAACACTTCTAGTCCCAATATTTCAGCTAAGGGACACTCTTATCTGGCATTGTTATTAAATATAAGGAGCTAACCTTCTATTTTCTTTCTCTTTCAGTCTTCTTCTAAGTATAGTTATTGTATACACCAAGACACTCATTGGCTCATTTGGAGGATTTTCTCCCCTGGGTGTTGGTGATTGACAACACACTGTAGTGATTTCTTCCTTATTCTATGACAGAATTGTTCATGAGAAAGCCCAGATGTTAGATTTACTAGATAAAGTACTAGCTCAAAAACTTCTTGCTCTGTGGAGCCTTTCCAGATCTTCCCAAGCACAAATAACTGTGATTCATCTGTGCCCCCCCACCCCAGCTGTGTGTCTATCCTTACAGTACAGCACTTTTGGTATCTATGGTAGTGACCCATCTCTAAGCCCGTCTCTGTTGCTAGACAATGAGCTCATGACAGCAAAACGGCTTACAAACCAATGCAAGCTGAGTACCCAGCAAAGTATGTGGTGAACATCAGGGCAGCATGGAAGCTTCCTCAGTGAACAAATGAACTACGAGATAAAAGAAACTGTCGCTGGGCTAAATATGTCCAGAGGCAGCGAAGGGGTGGACTGTTAACAGTCGGTTTTATGGACCTCTATTTCTCACCTATGTTTGTTGTCCACTCTTAGTTTCACCACCAGAGAATGAGAGCTGTAAAGCTGCCTCACCTCTCCCTCTAAACTTGGATATTCTATGGCCTTTGGGGTAAGGTTTCAATGTTACCTGTTAGGCTCAGGAGACAAGGCCAAGTACAGACAGCTACATGGTCTGCTACAGGCAGGTGCAGGCTCACTTAGAGACCTGCTGCTTCAGACCTGCCCACAAGTAGCCTCTTTACTAAGCTACTTAGTAAAGCTGATAAGAAGGTAGTCAACATAGGTGGCAAAGGTTGGAGAGGAACTTAGAAATTAATTAACTAATGAATCAATTAATTTTTCTTTTTGGAAACAGAGTCTCACTCTGTCGCCCTGGGTAGATTGCTGGGGCATCATAGCTCATAGCAACCTCAAACTCTTGGACTCAAGAGATCCTCTTGCCTCAGCCCCTGAGTAGCCGGGACTAAAGATGCCCACCACAATGCCCAGGATTTTTCTAGAGATGAAGTCTTGCTCTTGCTCAGGCTGGTCTCAAACTCCTGAGCTCAAGCAATCCACCCACCTTGGCCTCCCAGAGTGCTAGGATTACAGTTGTGAGCCACTGCACCCGGCCACAAGTTACTTTTTTTTAATTTTAGAAAAAGTTCAATTTCCCACCTTAGGTAACCTCATAACACAGGAAAGCCTCAAAAATTGCAAAATCATACTTAGAGTCTCAGATGACTTTAGTATTGGAAAAACCTTACCCCACTCCACATACACACACTAAATTGAATGGTGAGGTATTGTTTTAAAGACAATGCTAGATTTTTATTATTTCAATAAATAAGTTTGCTAATGTATCTTGGCAATTCAGCTGAAGGCCAGAATGTCCTGACTCTTATATAATAAGGCTTCAGTATAAGAATTAAATTGGGGTAAACAAGGGACAGAGTAGCCCTGAGGGAAAGGACGCACACACAATCATGCACTTTCAATTATTCTTGGTGATTTGCTTTTCTAAAATCAAATATGAATGTTATTAGAGAAAGGGTATTAGCATTCTGATAACCATCCCTACTTTACTTTTTATTTACATTGTTATAAAAACAAATGCAAACTGAACAGTAAAAACTGCATCTGGAATTTTATCCAATCTTAAGACTATTTGACTATAGTAAATCCCTCACATTACAAATTAACACCGTATACGTTGTAGGTGCCTTACAAGTAATTTGTGGATTGAATGATAATCTTATATTTATTCTTTAAAGGGAAGTTGCATGTTAAGTGATCTCATTTTTGACAAAACTTTAAAAATGACACTAAAATTTTGATTGCAGTCATTAAATGTGAATATTCAACTTTCCCCACTTATTCTAAAAACAGTTCTTAAAACTACTACATATTATAAAAATAGTAATTTATTTTAACATCTGAGGGGATTAAATATGTACTTACATGAGAAAAATATAATTGCACAGTTTACCAAATTGATACTTGCAACTAGAAAGTAACCCCCTGTACAACTTGATAGATTAATCCTAGATAATAATTGTAGGCTAGTTCTGTGGGGTTGTATTAGATGGTAAAACTGGGCGGCACTTGTGGCTCAGTGGGTAGGGCGCCGGCCCCATATACCCAGGGTGGTGGGTTCAAACCCAGCCCCAGCCAAACTCCAACAACAACAACAAAATAGCCAGGTGTTGTGGCGGGCACCTGGAGTCCCATCTACTCGGGAGGCTGAGGCAAGGGGAATCGTCTAAGCCCAGGAGTTGGAGCTTACTGTGAGCTGTGACGTCACAGCACTCCACCAAAGGTGACAAAGTAAGAATCTGTCTCTTAAAAAAAAAAAAAAAAAAAGGTAAAACTATTAATATAGTTTAATTAAATTAAAATAACTCCTGTAGCCTAGATAGTTTTACACAAAACAAAAATGATCAAAATTATCAAGACAGATGCGCAACAATTATGGGAGGAGAGATTAGCCTCCATTCACTGAGCAATTTATTTTGTGTGGGCCCTAAGCCAAACACTTTACCATCAAAGAGTCTTATGATTTCTTCTATTTTCTGATTACTATTGAATGCATCTGCCTATGTGTATATATTGTTAAAGCACTGAACAAAGTATTTAATATTGATATTGCTGAAAACATATCAGTGCTCTGAGTCACTGGTTAAAACATCCAAGGGAATATAGCCATTGGATTAGGGTCCAAAATACACTGACATTTCATAATCTGAGCTCTAGGGGCATTTCCATGAGAAAAAGAAAGGACGTCAATCCATGATCACTCATTTCAAGGGGTAAGAGAAGGGTTCTGCAGCCTTTGCTGTGGGGCTGACACAGCCTGATCATCTCCACGGCTGCAACATTTTCCCAGCAGCATCAGCCTCACTCACTGGCTGCTTTGCTTCCCTGCTTTGTTTCTGGTCTACGGAAGGCTTGTCATGTTTTAGAGCCCAATGGTGCCATGTTTGGTTTTCTGGGTTTTTTTTTTTTTTTTTTTTTTTTTAATAGTTTATCCATAATTGCTAGATGTTTGAACAGAGGGAGTGCATTAATACACTATACTATGTAGTATCATTCTGGAACAGAGATCTCAGAACCACTACCTTATGGATATAACCAAGAAATCACAAGCACCCAGATTTTCATAGTAGGAATGATTAAAATATATCCCTGAAGTACAGAGGCTATCTATGCCTTCCTACTCTTTGTTTAGAATCATTAACTTTATTTACTTATCTATTTTTTATTTCAGTAGGTTTAGAGGTACAAGTAGTTTTTGCTTACATGAACGAATTGTGTAGTGGTGAAGTCTAGGCTTTTTAGTGTTATCAGTCACCCAAATACTATATTTTGTATTCAAGAGATACTTTTTCTTCCCTTAACCCCCTGCCACCCTCAGCCCTCTGAGTTTCCAACATCCATTGTACCATTCTGTATACCCCTGTATGCCTGTAAATAGGCATTAATTTTAACATTAATGCGTTGAGGGGATACTGCAGGAGGCTGAATGGATAGACAGATGAATGAAGTAATGGATGATGACGTCATTAGCACTGCCGGTATCAAAGAATAACTTTGTCTCTCAAACATGAATGAAAGAATGTCATTAAATTATTAAACCATTGATGCATATACAAAGAACTGTAATTCACAAATATAGGTAAAAATATATAAATATGGGTGGGAATCAAAAGATAATATGTTAGCTCTTATAAACCAATTCCTAAGCACGAGTGACAACATGTAAAATCTAAGGATACCATTCTCATGTCATAGTTACCTGTGATCCAGAAAGCAGACTGGACCCAGGATAAAGTTATGTAAATGCACTTAAAATAATGTTTTGAATAAATTTTGTTATGAATTATGAATTTTGTTCCTTTATTTATAAATTATGGCACATTGAAATATTGATAGCTTTTAAAAGTAATTAGCCTTATGCGTAAACATTTGTAATTTGTTTATTAACCTTTGATAAGTTAACTAAATACAGTACATACATGCATATTACTTACATCTTATGGGTTTGCCCTTTCCATGATAAGCTGTTTTCTTTTATTAAGAACTAGAAATAAATCATCTTCTAGTCTCTAGACTCATATCTTATCTTTTTTAAATCCTCAAAAATATTGTTGTTTCAATGATTTCGTCCAATTTCCTGTGTGGTCTAAAGTATCTTTTAAATCATCAATAGACAAAAATGATAAATGTAAGTTATGGTATTATAATTTATCATTCCCAAAGTAATAATTTTAAAAAAAATTACAGGCTCAGCACCTGTAGCTCAGCAGCTAGGGTGCCAGGCACATGCACCAGGGCTGGCAGGTTGGAACCTGTTCTGGGCTTGCCAAACAATAATGACAACTACAACCAAAAATAGATGGGCATTGTGGCGGGTGCCTGTAGTCCCAGCTACTTGGGAGGCAGAGACAAGAGAATTGCTTAAGCACAAGAGTTGGAGGTTGCTGTGAGCTGTGATGCCACAGCACTCTATCGAGGGTGACAAAGTGAAACTCTTTCTCAAAAAAAAAAAAAAAAAAAAAAGAAAAGAAGAGAGAAAAGAAAAAAGAAATGAAAAATTACAAAATGCAGACCTGGAGGAACTAAAATTAAAAACATACTAGAAAATCCAAGTACTAGTTCAAAGAATAACTCCAACACCTATCGCTATTGAGCACATACTATATGCATTATGGTAAATGGTGTATTTATACTGATGGGTAAAAACTAAAGACTGAAGAGACTATACTCCCCTAAAGCCTTGATCACAGAGCTAGTAAGTAGGGGAGGTAGAACTTGAAACTCGGTCTTATTGAGCCCACGTATCATCTCCCCAACCTGAGGTGCCTCCGAATATGGAAGAAACAGCACTCTTCCCAAAGGAGAAGGGACAAAACTGTATTTTCAATAAACTTGAATATATAAACTGCTACGCAAAATAGTGCAATGTTACTTATAATTATTTTATTGAAATTTTTCACAAGACTCTAATGTCAGATAATAATATCATTGGACACAAAAGCTTTCTAACATGTAACGACTCTGCATCCACCTAAGGTATTGAGACATAGCTTTATCTTTCTTTCTTTTCTTTTTTTTTGAGACAGAGCCTCACATTATCACCCTGGGCAGAGTGCCATGGCATCATAGCTCACAATAGCAACCTCAAAGTTTTGGGCCTGAGTAATCCTCTTGCCTTAGCCTCTTGAGGAGCTGGATCTGCACCACCATGCCCAGCTAGTTTTTCTGTTTTTAGTAGGGCTGGGGTCTCACTCTTGCTCAAGCTGGTCTCAAACTCCTAAGCTCAAGCAATCCACCTACCTTCCAGAGCGCTAGGAGCACAGGCATGAGGCCCTATACCTGGCCACAGACACAGCTTTTTCTTTTCTTACATTGCATATGATGATGTCATAGGCAATTTCAATGAAAAACAAAAGTGCTTGTTTGAATAACATTAACATGTTGATTTTAAATGTATCGTGTGGAAATGTATTTGTCTTGTTCACGACGAGAAGACATTTGGTATTGCTTTTTAAATTGATTTGTATACAGTGGCATTCAAAACTTGCATTTATAAGATCCGATCTATTGGAAATAATGAATAAATCAGTTTTATTTTCTTTGTATCCTAAAAAATAAATTCCATCTTGGTATTCTTTAGACATCCTAAATTAGCATGGAGAGATTATGTCAAATTAATTAGCACTGTGTTGTTTGAAATAAAATAATCCTGACAGCTACCTGTAAGATTAGTGAATGAAACAGAAATCAAGTACAAGGTCCCCCTCTTTCTGGAGGAATTTTAGGGAATAAAAAACCTTGCTTAATATTAGCATTAAGCCACTTGAGGGCTGATTTTGATTGATTCTAATTCTGTAGTTAGAAGCCAAGAGTTCTTTGAAGTTAAAAAGATTTTTTTAACTTTACTATAACAATTAAAAGACCTAAAAAGCAGGAGCTCAAAAAAAATATTACTGACAGAGTTGCCTAATAATAGACAAAACCAAAAGAAAAGGAAAAAGAAACAACTTTATTTCAGTATGCTAGAACATATCTATGAAAAACTTCGCTTACAAAGTTATTTTATGTTCTGTTTAAAGCTACATCACAATGTTATAATTGGAAAGAGTTCCATAATCCCTTAGAGAAAAGAGATTGGAAATAAATGTGCGCATGAAGTGAAAGCTTGCCTGAACTGTAACCAAGGGCTATGGTCCTCCCTAAACTCAAGCTGAAATTTAACCGCTATGGTGAAAGTATGAAAAGTGGGACCTTCAGGAGGTGGGACCATCTGTTCTGCCCTCATGGATGAATTAATGCCCTTATCACAGCAGGAGTGTGAACTCCTGATGAAAGCTAAGTTTGGTCCCCATCCTCTCTCTGTCATGCACAGTCTCTTCCCTTTCCTCCTTCCAAATATGGGCTGACACAGCAGGAAGACCCTCCTCAGACACCTTCCACTCGGAACTGCTGGGCCTTCAGAACTGTGAGCTAAATGAACCTCTGTTCTTTACAAAATTACCCCCTTTCTGGCCTTCTATAATAGCAGCAGAAAACAGACTAAGACACCAAGAGAACAAAGTCAAGGTTAAAGAAATGGATAAGTGGGGGCGGCGCCTGTGGCTCAAAGGAGTAGGGTGCTGGCCTCATAGGCCGGAGGTGGCGGGTTCAAACCCAGCCTCGGCTAAAAACTGCAAAAAAAAAAAAAAAAAAAGAAGAAGAAAAGAAAAGAAAGAAAGAAAGAAATGGATAAGTGTGAGCAAAGACAACCAGAAATTTGGGATAAGAGAAGGAAGTTCATGGTTTAACCACAAACCATTTTATAAATGATTTCTCATGAAATAGAGAAAAGGAACCATAAGTTTAAGGACAATCAGAGGCTTTCCCTTGAATGTAAACTCCATGTAGACAGAGGCTGAGTCTGTTTTCTGAACAAGTATCTCTCCAGTGCCTTAGAAATTGCCAGGCACACAGTAAGTAAATGGGAGTGAGAGAAAAGAAGGGAGACCCAGATTTCATTAAACCATATGCACCTTTCATCTTCCTCAGCTATGAGTAAGATGATTGAAATAATCTTACTCATAGCTGTAACTATTTCTTAGGTTCCTTTCAATTCTAATAATTGATAATTCTGCATTATATATACATACACACTAAACAAAGATATCTCCTTACAGCAGAGAAAAAAGATAACTCCAAGGAGTTAAAAAAAAAAGCTGCTCTAAATTGTGGTACATGTATACCATGGAATATTATGCAGCCTTAAAGAAAGATGGAGACTTTACCTCTTTCATGTTTACATGGATGGAGTTGGAACATATTCTTCTTAGCAAAGTATCTCAG
>CAUYPK010140139.1:0-12615 GCA_963574355.1 Loris lydekkerianus | reverse complement strand
CCAGGCCACAAACCCTGGGTGCCAAGGCATTTAAATTTATTTTTTTAACTTAACTTACCCCTCCTTTTTTTTTTTTTTTTTTCAGTTTTTGGCCAGGGTTGGGTTTGAACACACCACCTCCAGCATATGGGGCCAGCACCCTACTCTTTTGAGCCACAGGTGCTGCCCCACTTAACTTCCTTTTTTAGATCTCCATTTATTTAATGGTAGAAAATTAATTCTAGTCAATTCTGTTCTACCCCTTCCCTAGGGTTATGTCAAATACATAGGAGACTTATATGCCATCACACGGTCATCTAGGCAATAAAATGTGAGAACGATGTCTAACTATAAAATCCTTCCATGTGTGATCCTTCATGCTCCTTCCCCAAGCTGACACCTTGAAAACTATGAGTCAAAAATGGCAAGACCACAAGAGGGTAAGAGCCTTGGATCCCTGAATCATCACATGGAGTAGAGCCACCTGTGAATCAGGAACATTCTTTCAGAATTTACATGAGAAGAAGAAAATAACTTTCATTGGATTAAGCCACTAATATTGGAATTTATCTTCTCAGCAGCTGGAATAACATTAACGAATGCAGATAATCCACAGCAAGTTGACTAGAAAATGTACTCACTGGCAAAATTATAGGTTTTTTTCCAACCATTTTAAGCTCCCCAGTACAGATGTAGAGTGAATAGAGTCCTGTTGTGACCTTTAGGTCTTCTCTGACTTAATCTCTAACATTAATATCACCATTTTTCTTTCTAGCATACTCCTGTCATCATTCTGGGAATTTCAGTATCCATGAAGATGATCCTTCTTATTACTCTGCTGTGCCAGCTCAGATGTAGAGGCCTGCGTGTTAAAATAATTTTTCTTGAACCAGAATCTGAAATGAAGGTTCTTGTACAAGTGATTCATTGAAGATGTCCTGTCAGAAGCACTCAGGAATAAGGAAGGGAGGTAAGCAGGATAGGACAGAAAAAGCCAAGCAAACATACAGTTTTAGCTGAAGAGTAGCCTAGCTTGATCCCACAAGGAGCTCTGAAACATGAATGGCACCAGAGAGTTATCCCACTTTCAAGCAAGAGGGACACGGGATTTTTGTAATCTTCTACCAAAGCAGTCATTGGCTATGAGCAGCCCCCAGAGGAAGGGCATTATCTCCCAGGCACTTCCAAGAAAAACAGCTCCAAATGGCTGGGAATAATTCTCCAGAGAACAGAACAGCTGTGAGCCATAGCAGGCAACTCACAGTGTACTGCCACAGCCTAGTAAAGGGGGTGTCAGTGGGTCACCAACAGCCTACTACAGTGCACTACCAAGAGTCATTCTCCAGTAAGAAAAATCTGTGTTTCTGTGTGTGACTTTCTCATTCAGAAGGAATCTGACCAGACCACTTCTAAAATGGTTTGGCCAGCTGCCTAGCCTAGCTACCCAGTCAGCCTCACTGCTGGTCCAAGATCATATCAGACAGACGTCTGCATCACAGCAAGCCGCCTGGGAAAGGCTGGTGCTAAAAGCTAAATCTCCTTCTAGAATAAAAAGCAGTAACATGCAGGTGTTGGCCTAAATTGTTACTGCTCCTATCTCATTTCAGCTGACATAATTTGTAGCCCTTAAATCCATTATCTCATTAGGAATTTTGTGAACTCGATCTGTGAAATAAAGCTGAAGGAAAAATGATTTGAACTACTAACCTAAGGTCTACAATTTTTGTGAAAAGTTTTCCAGGTAGCTAGCTTTTGCATCACTTTCCAGAGTGGTTTCAAGTTAGGACAACAGAATTATTTTTGCAATGTAAAAAGCCATTTCATGAAGAAATTTTGATTCGAGCCATGCTCAGAGAGCTCTTGAAATTGAATTGACAGGGAAAATTGGGGCCCTTGTCTTTTCAAGTCGATCAGTGAAGACATACTTTACCTGTATAATAACAAACTATTCTGAAACTCACTCTTTTCATTGCTGAAGATTTATCAGCCCTATTTTTTAAAAATCCACCTACCCAGTCTATACAACTGCAGAAAAGGGCTCTGTTTTTACTCAATTCTACCATATATCAGTTTCTTAAAAAGTAACATATGTGTGCATATCACATACATATATAAGTATACATATATGCAAAAAAGCCAAAATGTTGGCCAAGTTTATCATTATACCTCAGGAATTTTACTCAGTATGGCAAATATGAAGTCTGACAATTAAGTTTGTGAACTAATCCTACAGCAAGTGCTACATACCTCATTGCTGAATCACTACAGTCACCAGATGGCCAAGAGAAGTACTTCCAAGGTGACCATAGTGTTACTCAGCAATGAGGTATGTAGCACCTTTGCTAGGATGAGTTCGTGAACTTAATTGTCCCACTTCATATTTAACAAATTGCCAGACGCTGTGCTAAATGCTAAGATTGTAAAGAATGAGACATGCGTCCTCACCCTCAAGTTGCTTACAGACCACTGGGAGAAATTGACCTGAAGTCAAATAAATGATAATAGAGCTGTGGTATATGGAAAACAACAATTTTGCACGGTGTGGTTTGGGAAAAAAGTATTGAGAAGATGGCATTTTACCTGGAGGCAAAAGGATGAGTGTGCATTGCCTGGTAACTCTGAGGTAGTTCATTTAACATATTTAGCTGATATCCCAATTTATAAAATAGTCAATAAATCAAAATTCAAAGGGCTCACTATTTTCCCAGAAAAGTAAATTCTGAAGCTTCCAATATAAAATACATAATCGAAAATCATAGGTAATAAACACTTTTGACATCTAAAGCCAAGTCTTGCTCAGAGATAAAAGGGAAGGCTTGACACAATATAAATAGCAATAAAAAAATCATATACGTTTCCCACCTAATTATTTTCTTTACTTATCCAGCTCAACAAACATTTACTGAACATTTACTGTAAACCATGCATGGCAATGATGTTTGCCCTCTAGCAATGAAAAGGGGCCTTTTTTTTTTTTTTTTTAAAGAAAGGTAAATGATATCAATAGTAATGTTTGTTTGATACATTATTTATATTTTCCATCACCAAAGGCTTTTCCTGCAGCCAAAATTAAAATTAAATAATTCTGGACATATCTTAACTATAGGTACCCCAAGAATGGCAGGAACATTAGTGAGTACAAGGAGTGCTCCCACCTCAAGGGAGCCTGCTTCCTGAGTGGTTCCAGACTATGGAAGATGGATTAGGCATTGTTGACAACCATGAAATTGATGTAGCTAGAGAACGATTCAAGCATAAGAGTCATAGTCATGGTCATGGGATTTAGAGATGGAAGGAAATCCACTCATCAGGAACAGACAGTTGTTTGTCAAACATTCATGCTATTTTAGTAGCTCTTCCTGTACCGATACCATAGGTCAAGATTAAAGCATAAGGAGAGAAATTGGCATGTCAACCCACAAGCCTAAGGTGGGCAAGAATAGACCACCCATTTGAGCTGAAAGTGACTTTGGGGCTCCCAACCCTTAACACCCCTAGTACATACATAAACACACAACACTCACACACATACACATTCTCACTCCAAATCTCAAAATCACAGCCTGAAATCGCACAGTTAAATAGAATCATCACAATTGAAATGTTGAATTCATTCCTAGGCCCACTTAAAATAAGAAATCCTCTGGAAAACAAAAGGACCTACTTACCATATAATCCAGCAACGCCACCCCTGGAGAATTGAAAATTTACATTCCCACAAACACGTGTACAGAAATGTTTATGGCCACTCTATTCACAATTGCCAAAAGCTGAAAACTACCCAGAAGTCCTCCGATGGGTGGATAAACACACTGAGGCTGTCAATACCATGGAATACGACCCAGCAAGAAAAAAACTAAAATATTGATTTAATAGCAAGCACATTTGGCGTTTGTCTCTTGAGATACTTCACTTAGGAGAATGTTTGTCCAGTTCCATCCAGACTGTTGCAAAAGGTATCAATTCCTCTTCTCTTATGGCTGAGTAGTAATGAAGTATATATCAACGCAGAGAACAACATGCTCAGTGAATGAAGCCACTCTCAAAGGTTACATTCTGTATGATTCCATTTACATCACCTCCAGGAAAAGGCAAAACTAGAGAGAACAAATGGGCAGTTGCTAAGGGTTAGGAGTGAAGTTTTGCAAAGGGGTTTTCTTTACAAAAGCAAAGAAAAGGCAAACCCCAGCCTGAGTTTTCTTTGATGATGGAACTGTTCTGTATCCTGATTATGGTGATGGTTACACAAACATATACCTTTGTTAAAACTTCTAGAACTGTGTACCAAAAGAAATAATTTTATGACATCTCAATTTAATAACGTTTTAAAAGACAATCAATGCATGCCAGCCTCAAAAAGAAAAATGAGATGTGTTATTTAGCTACAGTGTAGAAAGGCAATCAGATTCCCACCCAACCCCAGAAAAAAATCTGATTTGTATAAAGTGAGAGGGAAGAAAGATTAAGAAGGCATTTTGGGCACCTGGAGGTGGATTTGCAGAGGAGGTAACATGTCGTAAAGGAAAGGCATGGGTGAGGGGAGGGTAAAGTGCAAAGAAAATGAAGTCTGGGGAACCATGGAGTTTTCTGACATCACAATTTTGTGCAAGGAACAAGTCTGAGAATCATAACCACAATACCACCAATTCCAAAAGTTGAGCAGGTGAGATGATGCTTTTTAAAGCAAACTATATAACCCCCAATTTTTGTTCTGCAAGAAATAGGAAAGAAAGAAATAAAGGCTGGGAAAAGGGAAAGCTGAATAAAAAGTTGGGCTGGGGAGAGATGAGCAAACTAGGAGAAGAAATTTGATTCTGTAAGTACATTCTTGGTGAGTATTCCTTCTCACCTTGAGCATAGAGCAGAGGTGAGTTTGCTCTCCTTTAAAGGTATTATCAAGGTCATCTGCCTGACCAAATGATGTCCTCCCCTTGATGAATGAACCCCATAGCTTCTTGTCAACTCTCAGCCTTTGAAAGACAATTATCCATCTATTTACTTATGCTTGGCAAAAGGCTGGTTTTGGCAAAGACAAATAATAATCATCCATTAAACAAGCCTTCTGAACTTTAAGTCCTTAGGTGAGTCACTTGCCCTTGGAACCATACATTTATTCCATATCTAATTCTAAATCAGTGGTTCTCAAACATGGACAATCATACCCCTAAAGGACATTTAGCAATGTCTGAAGACATTTTTGGTTGTCAAAACTGAGGGAGGAGTGCTACCAGCATCTAGTGAGTAAAGGCCAAGGATGCTGCTGAACATCCTCCAAGATACAGGAGAGCCCCAGGACAAAGAACGACCCAGCCCCAATGTCCATAGTGCTGTGGTAGAAAGAAATGTTCTAAATGTTCTAATAATTCTCGAAATTTTTCCATTACCTCATTTACATACCTCCTTTTCCTGAAATAACTTTTAATCATTTGAGGTTTCTCTAACACATGTGTGATGTGGCTGGGGTTCTGGTTGGATTTCTTGACTTGACAGATGAAGCTACTGATCAACCACAGGAAGCAGCGAGCTAAATACAGTTGCTCTGACTTGAAAACCAAGTTGCTGCAAGATTGCATACTCATCCGCATATGCTAAGTACATTTTCCACATTTGGTACTTTTTAATGGGGTAAATAAAACTTACGTTGCTTTCTCCAGGTCACATAAAGATCAATCAGTGGTCTCTAATAAAATGCCCCCTAGCCTAGGGCAAAGCAAAGACAATGTGCCTGCCCATCAAGGTGGAGGAGTCCTTCTCTGCGAAGGGATAGTACTTCTTTCAAAGTCTAATGACAGGCAAGATGATATTTTTATGCCTTCTGAAAGTTTAAAAAGCATGAATTTTTAAATTTTCAATGTAATATCCAGAAAAATCTATTAATGTTCACTTTGCTTTTTCAGTGTAGAACAGAACCCAAACAGATCCAATGACATCACCAAGCATCCTCTATTCACCCCCTTTGTCCTCATCAGCTCCCTCTCTCAAAGCTGCAGCTGGCCTCAGTTGGGCAATGATGAATTCCTATTAACTTGAATGTAGACTAGCAAAGTCTCTGCATAATCCAAGGCATGAGAAATAGAAGGCAAAGTAAACCCAAGTCACGTCTCTTTCAGTGAAGGTTTAATAGAAACATTAGATTGCCATTCACAGGCCTCAAATGAATTCTTTCTATACATGCTGAACCTTCTTTCTTGCATCACAGACACTTGGGTTTTTCAAGCATTTGACTCCCACCTCTCTTTCATCTTCTGTCCCATCCAGGCTCAAAACATCAGCACACAGGCACATTATGCCACTGTCTTAGTTCCTTGTTCGGTTTCTTGTAAAGAATGAAAGCAATGAATGGTGTCAAGCATAAATGGAGGCAGGTGTGTCACACCTTGTCTTCTGTGTCTGACATTTCAAAACACTTAATAGAAAAAATCTTGCACTAACAGTTTGCCACCGCTAAATGCCTAAAGCACCAGATGGATGAGTCACAGTTCCAGCCCATTTCTTCCTTCTATATGCATTATTATGAGAACAATACATTCACTGGAGTGACAAGAACATTTATTCAAAAACCACCTGCCCCAAAGGCCTAATCTGGGCAGAGACTCTTTCCTCTAAAAGGAGTAATGTTTCCGCCTGCACTTAAGAAGCACCTTATTATGACGAGCTCTATATGCTGCTTGCACTTGTGTCAGAATAAAGTTATGTAAAAAGAGGATGACGTCCTAAAACACAGTTCTGGCTAGAAATTCTGGTCACTGAGCTCAGGTATGTAGGGTAGGTACTGAAAATTATATGTATTAAATCAACAAATAGTAAGTATACCATTCTACTATGGTAGGTCCAAAAGAAGTTTAAGATACAATTAAAAACATAAGGCAAATACACAAAGAATACAAATTTAACAATTTAAGGACACTAAAGATTAGACACACACGCACTACTTACTGTGAATTTTATATGATGTTGGTTATACTCAATTTTTTTAAAGCCACATTTCCTTTTGAGGGATTCAAAGAATAAGATATCATATGATACCCAGATGACATCAAACACAAATTAACTGAGGGTTTCTCTAGACATCAAGGTATGGCAGCCATATGTGGATGATTTCTAGAATGTTCCTGATTTCAAAAATGTTATCATCTTGCCAGATCCTGTGCTGATTTTTAGTTTATAAAATATGGTCACAATACGTATGATGAAGTACCAGATGCTCATCAGTTAAGCTATCTCCACAACTCAGTGTAGAAGGAGTTTCCTAGAGAAAGACTTCTAGAGATAAGAAATCTCTCCTTGAGCGAACATTTATCTCAAGGACAGAAGGTAGCACTTGCTCTTTCTGTCCTTAAAGATCTGCTTCCCACTTTTGAACATTTGAGCACCTGAATATTGACTACATGACCTATTATCATGCCAAGAACTCTGAAGGCACGGGAAACAGGCAGAGTTCCTGCCTTTTGCAAGCAATGCACTTAATCAAACAGCAACAACTCTGAGACACAATAAAGACATTGTTTAAAAAAAAATAAGAAAAAAAGTACAGTACATTTTTATCCTGGCCAGGCTTTAACATTTATGCTGAGACACATAAAATGAATCCTTAGTCTTCAGTTAGCAGCACATCTCATGACTCCACACACTCCAGGTTATATTTATGAAAGGAAGCAAAGAGGGTGGGAATTTGGAAAGCCACATGGATGCCTGAAGCCCATTAAGTCCATTGCCAACCTCCCAGTGTGAAGGCGCTTCCATACTGCCTCCACGAACAATTTCTTTTTCTCATCTTCTTATTTTCTCTTGCTGAGTAGGAGATTTTCAAAAGAACCATTGGGTCAATGACAAATTGACCAAAAATGCTTCAAGCTTCTTGTTCTGTCAGTATGTATAGACTCCTATAATTGTCAAATGACTGTATTCTGTAACCTTCCTGTTGTTATGAGTTAGGAGTATTGATGTGTGATGAATAAATCACACTCATTGGTTATTGTCAGGAACAGAGAGTTAAATTACATGTTTAAACTGGCATTCCTTTCTTGAATTTATTGCTACGTGAAGCATGAGGGATGTGACAATGAAAGTCCTTCCTGAATCAAGGCAGAGTAAAATAAAAAGCAATTTGTAAAGTATTGACCCCTTATAAGAAAGGAAGACAATTCCCGAAAGCCCAACCATATTGGAAGGACTCCTAGAGATCCTTTTCTCACTTGAGAGCAAACCTTTCTACATAAGACCAATGTTGAAACACTTGAGCTCCATGTGAGAAAAGGAGTAAGACAAGAATTATAAAAGTTCATTTGTGAAGTTGGAAATGAACAACTGAAGCATTTAAAGGCTGTATATCATTCATGATGCCTCATGCTTTGATGGGATGAGCCCTGCCCCAGTCTTTTACAACCTCCCATGATTCCTTGCTCTTTCCTTCATGCCTTTTAATGAGAACAGAAAAGAGAAAAAAAATGCCAATCCTATTAATGAGGATTTGGTCTAAACTAAGGACTCTGTATAAACCATCTTCTTAAATTCCATCAATATACAGTAGAACCTCCCTAAGTTGACCACCCAAGGGACTGTGACAAACATACTGAGGTAGGCAACATAAGGAACTAGGCCTACTGTACTGGTATGCACAAGTGGTGCATGTCTAATCTGTGAAAATTAGGTCAATTTAAGGAGCTGATCATTGTAGGGAGGTGATCAACTATGGAGGTTCTACTGTATGTGTACATGTGTTTATGTGTGTATTTTTTGTCTGTACACTAAAATGCCCTAGAAGCACTGTCATCCCAATCATAATATGTAATCTTGAGACCCTTTTTTCCCTCTAATATCCATTCCTCATTCAAAGGATCCAGGAGTCCTTGAAGAAATGCTTATTCCAGGCCTAGGTAGAGAAGGGACAATTAAAGTGTAAGACACCTCGTAGGCCAGAACAATGCCAGCTAATACATATAAAAGTAATGCTAGAATTATACAATCATCATTTTTTAACCCCCAGAGAAATTATTGATTGGGCAAGGAATTCACATAGTGCCAAAGAAAAAGCAGATTACTCTCTGGTCTCAAAGAGTAAAACCTATGTGGATGGTGGAGGGATCCAGCCATCATCACTCTAATCCAGGGCACAATGTTTGCATCCCTAATGATAGAACAAGCAGATATCACCTGTCACCTGATGTGATGTATTATAATGTACTCATCATCTGTGACAAATTCTAACTACAAATATTTAACATGTACCCAGCAAGCTTTTAAAACCAACTTCCAGTTTACAAGAAACACACCTAAATACAGCAAAATGACACCATAAGGAAACAACCATAGAAATCCAAAGGTGAAATATTTTTATAGGCAATTTGTTCACCAAGTCAAGGTCATAGAAAAAAGAGACTGGGAATAAAAGGGATGTAAGAGAAATGACCGCCTGCAATGAGTGGTCCTAAGTGGATTCTGATTTATTAAAGAACATTTTGAATGCAATTGAGGAAATTTGAATATCAACTAGCTATTAAATCACATAAAGTTAGTAAAATTTTAAGTGTAATAAAGTTATTTTGCCCAAGATATGTTTAAAAGATATGTTCAGCAGATCATTTAGAGTGGCATAAAGCATAAGCCAAGCCTAGAACTAAGTGTGGTCCATCATCTAGGGATTTGATAAAGATGCAGAGTCCCAATTCCCACCCCAGACCTACTGAATCAGAATCTGCATTTCAACAAGATCCCATGGGGCTTCCTCTGCACACACCAGTTTGAGAAGTGCTATTACAGTGTATATATCTTACTGCATGGGAAGCTGCTGAAGAATGTTACCATAGGGTATCAACTGCTTCCCCCCCCCCCAGCCCCCTGGGCACTGATGTGCCTTATTCCACCCAAAAATGAATTGGGACATAGCCTCTGAGCCCATGGGACTTAGCCTCTAGTTTATCCATCTACTCCACCATTCTTGCTCCTGTTTTATAACTGCTCCTAGCTGTTCCCAATTTTCAACTCCAGAGCTGAACAGAGAATTCTGGTCAGAAGAAGTAGCATTGTATTCAGTGGGGTGAAGCAGTCACCCACTAAATATGTACAGTTCTCCTGGGATGGTGGACAGTCCCTCTGTGACTCCTTTCTGTACCATCCCTTTTCCTGGCTCTGCTCAATTTAGAGTGAGCTCTGCAAGTCCACTCTTAATCTTTTCCAGCACTTAATACCTTCCCATATTGGTGTGCTGGTTTAAATAGTATCTCTGTAAAATTCACATCCATCCAGAAAAATGAGATCATATTGGAGTAGGGTGGGCCCTGATCCAATGACTTGGATCCTTAGAAGAAGAAAGAAATGTGGACACAGAGGCACACACAGAGAGAACACCATTTAACAATGGAGGCAAAAGATTGAAGTGATGCCTGTACAAGCCAAGGAACATTAAGGATTGCCAGCAACCACCAGAAACTAGGAGGAAGCAAATAAGGATGCTCCCTAGGGCCTTCAGAGCTCTGCCAATGCCTACCAAAACAGGTAGTTTGCCTACCCCTGGCTTATATGAAAATACTGCAGCATATTCAGGATAGGGCATAGGCTACCTGGGGTGGATTATATTTCCAAGGTGGCCACGACAACATAATACATTCTCTTTTGTAATATGACTTTGCCACTCCCTCTTCTAATCTAGGCTGGCTTTTTGGTCTGTCTGACCAATGAGATGAGGCAAAAGTAATGCTGTGTACCTTCCAAGAGTAGGTCTTAAGAAACCATGAAGCTTCCGCCTTTATCTCTAGAATGTTCATGCTTGAGCTGTCATGCTGTGAGAAAGCCCTAGCAGCCAATAGAGAGGCTGTAGGATAATAATTGAGACTTCCAGCCAATAGCCCTAGCTGAGCTCCCAGCCAACAGCTAGCATCAAGAGGCCAGCATATAAATGAGCCATCTTGGAAGTGGTGCCTCTTGCCCCATTAGCCTCCCAGCTGATGCCATATACAGCAGAGATGAACTGTTTTCATGAAGCCCTGCCCAATTTTAAATGTTGTGAGCAAATAAATAATTGTTGCTGTAATAAGCCACTAAGTTTGGGGGTAGATTTTTACTCAGCAGTAGATACTGAAACAGGGGGCATATCAATCAGCTTCTACTAAGTTATGCTGTGATAAAAAAATGACCCAATATCTCAGGGGCTTACAACCACAAACCTTTATTTCTTGCTCATGTATATACTGGCTGAAGAACAACATTCAATTCTGTTCCATGTCTTCTTTATTCTAGGACCCAGGTGAAGGGAACAACTCCTGTTCTCAGTCTAGTGGCAGAAGAAAAAGAGCAATCATAGAACTAAGCAACATATTTTAAAGCACCTGCGCAGGCATGGTATGTGGCACATTTTTTTTTTTTTTCAGTTTTCAAAGAGTTTATTAGTACATTAATAAATGATTAGGAAATTTACCAAAGGTGATTTCTTATGTTAATTTTGGATTTTTCTTTTTTCTTTTTTAAGTTTACAGATTGGTCCAGATCTGTACATGAGTAACTTTGGTTAGTGTGAACATTCAATAATGAGCGGTGCTGCTTTGGGACTTGAGATTGTTTTTGTCTTTTTTCTGGCGTTATTTCTACTTCGTCGATATGGAGACTTTAAGAAACAGCATAGACTTGTAATCGTTGGAACGCTGCTTGCTTGGTATCTCTGCTTTCTTATTGTCTTCATACTGCCTCTGGATGTTAGTACGGTAAGGGGTAAAACTGATTTTCACAGTTTAAAAGACAATTGTAATCATATGGCATGGCTAAGATAATATTTCTTAAGACAACTAAATTATATATGGTTACACTTATATTTTGAATTTAAATATTGTCTTAGAAATTTAATCATTAAAAAGCATAGCCAGAAAGGTAAGTTTGGATAGATAGATTATTATAAACTCCAGTGTCCCTCCAAACTCAAATTACTTGGTAACTTTTTGATTCTCATTTTTAAACCATTCATTGCTTTAGACAATATACAACTGATGCAAGCATGCTGCTGCAAATTCAAGCCCCCCTGAAAGTAGCAACGTTACAGGATTATATGCAACTGCTAAACCTGTGCCAAGGTATTTATTTTTCTTTTTTTTTTTAATATAAATATTGTGGGGGGCAAACTATGTAAAAATTAATGGCTTTTACCATTCAAGTTTTTTATTATTATTAAATAATATCTGTGTACATTAATGCGATCATGGGGCACCATACACTGGTTTTAGAAACAGTTTGATATATTTTCATCACACTGGTTAACATAGCCTTCCTGGCATTTTCTTAGTTATTGTGTTAAGACATTTACATTCTACATTTGCTAAGTTTCACATGTACCCTTGTAAGATACACCGCAGGTGTAATCCCACCAACTCCCCCGCCCTCCTTCCCCCCTCCCCCCTCCCTCCCCTCCCTTTCTCCCTTCCCCCTATTCTTAGGTTGTAACTGGGTTATATCTTTCATGTGAAAGCCATAAATTAGTTTCATAGTAGGGCTGAGTACATTGGATACTTGTTCTTCTGTTCTTGAGATACTTTACTAAGAAGAATATGTTCCAACTCCATCCATGTAAACATGAAAGAATATTGAACTGAATTTTAAAACTTGGATTTCATTGAGTTGGTGAAAAAAAGAACCATTTAGAACACAGTGAAA
>CAUYPK010140137.1:0-29265 GCA_963574355.1 Loris lydekkerianus | reverse complement strand
TTTATTCACTTTATTAAAGTTGCCATTGAATACTATGGGTTAATGTGGTATGTTTCATTTAACCTACTGATTCCTCAATTATTGTAATTGTTTTGGGTATATATTTTTATTTTTGAAATTTACCAGTGGCTGCTGCATTTTTCACCTCGGCTTATACTTGAGTCACTAAGTTTTCCCACTTTTTAGGGTAAAATTAAGGGGGTCGGCTCATACTCGGGTCGGCTTATACTCGAATATATACGGTATACTATTAAGTACTATGTATTATAAATATTCACTCTTTATAAATGTCAATTTGATATAATTATGGAAATTTATCAAACAGAATATTTCTAATAAAAAGGTCAGTTTTTGTATCTTTATGTTTATGGTGTCTTATTTTTTAAAAAAGTATAATTGTATATCATCATATTATATATTCTGCTACTTCTTTCCATAGACTTTTATGTTTTCTGTGTCTACTTGGCTATCTTATATCAACATCACACACTTTTAATTTAAAGCTCTCATTGGCACAACTTTAAAAGTGTTCTTCCCAAAGTAGGCTTTCCAATACAGCAACATCAGTATTCTTTTGGATTTTATAAGAAAGTCAAATTCTTAGGCCCCTCCCCAAGCCTAAGAAATTTGAGAACTGCAACTCAGAAATTTATATTTATGTTTTTCTTTTTTTTTTTTTTTTGACTATGGTGGCTGCTTTCTGAGACTGTGGCAGAGAAGCTCTCACTGCCGCACCAGCCCACATTCAGCCTCTGGCCACTGAGCATTTGTACTAGTTTGTGGCTGCAGCATTCCTGCTCCAGAGAAGCAGATCTCAGTTTCTTCTTCTTCCTCTTCAGACTTTAGGGTGTTATTTTCTCCATCAACTTGTTTTCTAATTAGGTCAATAAAATTGATGAATTTTTTTATTTTTTTTTGTACCCTCACATTAACCTGAAATAAATAATAATAATAATAATAATAATAATAATACAAAAAAAAAAAACCTCTACTGGTGTCTTCTTTTTTTATTGTTGGGGAGTCATTGAGGGTACAAGATGTGTCACACCCTGAGAATTTATATGTCAACAATATTTTTTGGGGTGATTCTAATATATGCCCAAGTTTGGGAAGGGTTTTATTAGAACTTTACAACTAACTAACCAGGCAAAGCTAAGTAAAAATGTCAAAAAGTACTAGATTTTATGCTTTAGCAGGTAAGAAAATAAGAAGAAAAAAATTTCTACTAAGGAAAAAAGGTTTGTGAGATTGGAAAGAAGACTTACAATATCTACAGATCACACACACAAAAAAAAAATGCATAAGTCTCATCAAATAATTTAGCAGCCAGGATGAGTAAAAGAATAAAAAATAATATATGATATGACATGAACATAGAGACAGTAACTATATACTACCTCTTTCTGTAAATTAGGGAGTTGCTATTGTAGATTATAAACATGGCTAATAAGCGCTATCAGGGTTACAAATAATAATTCAATCTTCATCTCATTTATCAAAAAATAATCTGCAAGAAACTTTGGCAAATGGGGCAGAAAATCCCAAAAAACACGTGGGGAAGTTTCCCCAAACTGACTGTGGCAGGGAAAAAATGATTTATGTAGTGATTAAACACACTTTATAAAGAACAATTTAGAGTTGCATATGAAAATGCTTAAGAGAATGAAGCTCACAACATTAATATTTCGATTAAAGAATCTGTACAAATATGGCATTTTATGTACATGTAATATTCATGAAATTCTGGCTGTCAGAAGATCTGTTTTGTAGAAAACAAATACTAGGGCATAATTTTAGGTGTATCTAAAATTATGTAGTTTTAGATAAATAGAAATAAGGGAAAAGAGGAGTGAGATAGGGAAGCTGAAACTACAAGGAAATGTTTATTGCCCTGACTTGATATATGAATCCACTCTGTCTTCAACTAGTCCATCTGGGAACTGGAAAGGGGAGAATTTACCCCGAGGCTCCTGTTATTGCCCAAAGTTTACCCCATCTGCCATTAACTCCACCTAGGTTTTACTTATGTAGGTTTTAGTGGGTCTTCTTGGTGTTTTAAGCTACAAGAGAGCCTGCAGGTAAGGAGCAGGGCAGGTGGGCTACATTCTTAGGGAAAGCAATGAGGGGAAGCTAAGCAGTTCTGACAGTGGGCCCCTCAATCTGCCAACAGACTGATGAGGTTTCAGGGTCATAGAAATAGCACAAAGGGTTGCTGGAGCTCATCAGGCCAGACAGCAAAGTCAGTATGTGAATAAAAACCCCAAACACAGTCCTCTTAGAATAATTGAATCAATTTTATGATTATAAACATGGGAACTAACCTTACTCAAGGGCCCCTTAACGATGAACGTTAAAACTTGTTAGATTCATAATTAAAACATAAAATTCATATGTTTCATTAAAGACCTTGAATTTAAGATTTAAACCTATGAGATTTATCAAATGAAAAAATGTTTTTCTATCACTACAAAAACATATTCTGGTGTTTCCTATTTGAAAATTAAACTCTACTTGACAGTACACATTTCTTTAACTCCACCCAATGGCTTTGCTCCCTCTGGTGGTTTGATGGTTTCTCCTCTGAAACTCACATTGCAATTTGTGCCCCAATATGGCCGTGTTGGGAGGGGAGCCCTCATGGGAGGTGTTTGTCATTGAGGCATTGTCGTCCTCCTGAATAGATTAATACAGTCCCGAAGGAGTGAGTTCCCCTTCACACTGGAATAGGTTAGTTTCTTATGAGCAGGTTGTTATAAAATGTTTTGCCCTTTTCTCATGCACCTCATTCCCCCTCAATTTTTGGTTTTGACACAGCACCAGGCTCTCACCAGAAGCTGCCAAATAAAGTTACTCAATTTTGAACTTCTCAGCCCATAAGATAGTGAGCTAAGTAGAACCCATTTCTTTATAAATTATCCATCTCAAGTGTTGTATTAAGCAACACAAACTGGACCAAGACATTCCCCTGCAGCAGGTTTTGTTGAAAAAGTTTATACTCAATAGCTCCATCTCATGAAGTTCTAATGTCATTTCAGTGCTCATGAAGCGAGTTAAACTTTTTTAAGTTGCCAAATTCCATGACCTTATTTTATCCTCATTTGAGGTAATTTTTAAATTCTTTAGTTGTAAGTCATGAAAGATAACCCCAGGTGACTTCAGCAAAGCATAATAACTAATGTATTTCATTGAATTAAAAGAAAAGTTAATTAACTAGATTTCAGAAAAAAATTAGAACATAGGGTGCTTGTGGTGTATAGGTAGTAAAAGCTAACAATATCTGTTCAGTACACTGCCAATAAAATTAGAAAAATGAAAACCATGCCAGCTGTGACAGTTCCTAATCCCCAGATCTGGTAAAGTTTAAAGTTCTATGGCCAAAGTTGAATTGACTAGTTTGGGTTAAGAAGCTATGTTTTGTCTAGGGTGAAGACATGGTTAGCATCTGAAGAAACTACCCCTAGTGTCAGTCACACAGTAAAATGTACAAGGTCATCTTAAAAGAAAAATCAGAATATTGTCACCCAATGAAGGTAGATCACTCCTTAGCAAAAAAATAAATAAATAAATAAATAAATAAATCTTTACTACTTAACCACTTAACCATCTTTTCTTTCTTTAACTGTTTCCTGTCACTCATTTCACTGTGTGGTTGTCCTCAGTCTCCTCTTTGGAAACTAAAACTTATAAATCAGTAAATCTCTAACTTGTAGAAATGGGAAGTGAACATTTTACAAGGCTGGTATGGTTTACCAGTAGTATTAGTGAGAATCATGAAACCTTGATTTCTGCACTTGGAAATATGGTGGGAATGGTACCATGTATTAGTTGCTGATTTAGAGCACATAACTCCTTCCCCCACTAGCTGTTTTCATCCAACTTAGTAAAACATGAGTTTCTCACTACACATGATTTTCTCCTCCACTCCTGACATTATGCTACTTTGTGAGTCCTTTTGACAAGGAAAAGACCAGCTTGTATCTACAGAATATTTTATCTTATCTATCTGATTATTAAGCTTTTACTCCTATGGTTGTTTCTCAGCATTTACAGGCTTAGCTTCCCACTCTGTGTCCATTCAGAGAAGTCTAACATAATACTTCTTCTCTAGACTTCCTTATTTAGAAATGTCCATTTTTTTCCTTGTAGTTTTCTTACAATCTAGCCAAAACATTAAGTATTTTCAACAGTCAGTACAAATCCACTCACTGGTTATCTCTCTCTAAGCAGAGTGAACATCACTTTTTAAATCTCTATTACTCCTTGAGGCCACCATAAAGAGGCATATAATACTACAGCTATCTATTTTCATGGATTGCTAGCATATTTGTATAGAAGCATCAGTCACCCAGATATTATTTTTTTTCTTCATTACTCAAAATGCTCCACACAGACACCTAGGGGTCTATAAGTGCAGGTTCAGAGGAAGGAGGAAATTTAGCCAAAGCAGAGGCCATGGGCATTTGTGCTACCTGAACATGTAACTTAGTCATATCCTTAGAATTTCCTCAAGCCAAATATAGTGTATCCCACTTATGCTTAATGATGACATTCTGATGCACCTGCTGCCTAATTGTACATCTTACTGGATTGGGTGACAGCATCTCAGATCCTATGGTAGGAACATAGTCAAGTTTTCAAGTTTTTGGTAAGGTTAAATAGCAAGCCAAAGACTATTTTGTAAAAGCAGAATAGTTTTTTTGTAGAGAATGGCACAACTTTGTTTCAAAACCCTAAATGTTTATGTTGAATTTATCAAGTAGTGTCCTTCTATTGTCTGCTGACAATGCTCCTACCTGCAATAGGTACTTTAAACACCATGGGATTTTCTGTGCTACATGAACCAACTGGCAGAATAGTTTCATCATGGACTAGTTCTCTTGTGATGATACAGCTAGCTGAGCCTGACAGGAAGGTAAAAAGCAAGCAAGATCAATACTGTATTTCATAAGGTCTTATCCAGGAGACAGGGAAAGAGAAAATGGTGGAGATCGAATGTGGTGGAACAAATGAAGAATTTCTACTACATTATAACATTATTTATTTAATTCTACTTGTGTCCTAGAACTATAGTATATTTTTGGGATCCATCATTAACCAAACCAACAAAAATCCTACCTTCATAGTGTTTTCATTGAATTAGGCAAGACTGACCTTGACAATTTGCTTTATCTATCTAGACTTCTGTTTCTTTATATGAAAAGAGGGAATAAGAATAAATTGAAAATAATTTGGCATATTAATATAAGATAAGCTATATAAAATAAGATAAAACCTGGAAAAAAGTACATATTAACTAAATATTATGTTTTAATATTGCTGATAATTTAAGAATATCATTTTTTGTAAAAGCAGGGAAAAATGTTTGGATAAGTTTACTGGCACTAGTATATGAAGATTCTGAAATGCTTGGCTAAGAAATTAGGACTTTTTACATCATTAGTACTTAATAAACATTCAAGTAATACTTAAGTTTAGATTACTATCACCTACTAGAATCCCTTTCAGTAAGAATCCTTTGGCACTTTATTCACTTTTGAAAATGATTCAGAGTAGGAAGGACTATCAGCTGTTGACAGTGCTAATTTTAAAACAATAAAATTAGCATTGTGCTAGTATACTCCTTAAGGTACTGGACATTTAAGTTTTACGATATTAAAAATCTCAGGCTGAACAACAAGTAGGAGCTAACTATAAGACAAATGGAATCTTGTGGGAAAAAAACATTTTCAGATTTTAGTAACTTGAGGACTGCTTTCATCTCACCTTAATTCTGATGAGAAAATAAACGTATTTTCACTTTCAAAGCCCATATCTTAGAAGATGCAAAATAATACAAAATATCTCAGGGGAAGTTTGAAGATAGAATGACTTTATATATATATATATATTTATATATATATATATATGTATATGTATCTGCTTAGCAGATTCAATGTATAATATTTTACCATTATATGGCCAGTACTAGTTACTCGGAACCAGAATATCTGGCACTCCAGAAGTGCTTCGGATAGAAATTCTGCTATTAAAGTATAAATATAAGATTGAACATGGTGGCTGATGACTGTAATTTTATAAAATTAGGAGGCCAAGGCAAGAAGATTGCTTAAGGTCAGAAGTTCAAGATCAACCTGAGCAACACACCAAGATGCTGTCTCTAAAATTAAAAACAAAAAAATGAATTAATTAATTAAAAATTAGCCAAGTGTGGTGGCACAGGAATGCCCATAGTCCCAGCTACTTAGGAGGTTGAGGAAGAAAGATATAGCTTGACCCCAGACATTGGAGGTTGTAGTGAGCTGTAATGATACCACTGCACTATAGCCTTGGCAAAGAGTGAGAATTGATTTTCAAATAAATAAATAAATAAATAAATAAATAAATAAATAAATAAATAAATTTTTGTGGGAGATGGCAGGTCGAATTCCTCACAGAGCTTCCAACTTAGGGTAAGGTTCTCCATCAGGGAAATGTCTGTGTGACTATCACTACATGAAGAAATCAGCAGTGCAGACAGCTGAAGCTATCAACAAGTAGCTTAGGCTACAAAAGTTGAGATGCCTGTCTGAGAAGATAAGACTTGCTCTCTCTCCTCTCTCCTCTGGTTGTATCATTATCTGACCTCTTCAGATGTTTCATTTCCCTATGTCTTTGCCTACCCTTTACTCAACCTTCCTGGGGGCTGTAATCTCCCCAGTCTCTTTCTTAACCTTGACTTCTGACTACTGACTTCTGTGCATTCTTGCACATATACTGTATTATGTACCCAATGAAAAGACTCTGAGAAACAGGACAGGTGCTGCATTGTCCTCATGCTGCCACCAGGCACATGAAACAGTGCATGCCCTTACAGGCTTCCAGTTTTATGCACTAAGTTTGGTGTAGGTTTCATGCTTTATTTTGAGCTACATCAAGTGAAAAAGTGGGAATTTATTAAATTTAAATAATATGAATTGATCATTACAAATATGAGGAAACCTAAGGAAAAGAGATAAAACTGAATCAAGAGAATAAAAGGACAACTTCAACAATATATGAGTTACTAGATCAAGTGTTTCACAAATTCATTAGAAAAGGGATGTTAGAAATAAAAGCTGGAGAGTAAGTCAAGTGTCTGCATTGTATCCTTACCTGAGTCCTTTCCTTACCTTGAGATGTATATATTCAAAATGGTGTATGAGTGGGGAAGTCAATATATTGTTTACATCTATAAATGTAAAATAAATAAATAAATCTATAAGTGTGTAATAATTTAGAGAAAGGAGAAAAAGTTTTATTTAACTATTTAAATTAGTCTGTTAGTCCTTCATAATGGCCAAGATGTACTATGTAAATATTGTTAACTATGAATATATGGTTAATATTGGTAAAATACAAGTGTTTACTTAAAGTAAATATGTAGTTTTTCATGAATTTAAAGAACACAATAGAAATCTTATTGGTAAACTTTAAAATATGACATTTCAGGACCTACAATCAGATTACTATAAGATTGTAAGGATGTATAATTCCTCAGAAAATTCGATGAAACCATAAATCCATGGAAATGCTGCATTTATCAATGATGCCTTCATTCACTTCAGTAATATACAAGTAAATTGTGTCAGAAAAATTATATTCAGATAAAAAAAAGCCTCTTGGGAAAATTGAATCCGAGAAAATATCCTATGAAGAAAATTACACATATTTTGGAATGATGAATTGGGTCACTGAATCAATGAACAATTCACATTCGTTCTGATCAGTCAAGCAACCAGACAAAGGGACTCATGGTAATAACTTCTATTGAAACAAAATAGGGTGTTAAAGTCTATGAAGGAAGTGTTGAGCTAAAGTGCATCACATTTTGAGACCCACAAAGAAAGAAAAAAAGCAGCAGATTTATATTCTGGCATTGACAGTATTATATACGTAGAGTTTATTTGAGAGGATTAATACCAATGTATTATCCTTATTACACAAATATATAACATTTTAACTAGTCTGCGCAAGAAAATATAATGAATAACCCTGACCATTTTATTAAGGTTTATCAACTTTGTACATGACATAAATTCAAATGGAATTCAATTAAGATGAGAAGAGATTTATTAGCTATTTATTCTACCTATAAGAAAGGTGGTAGCGGACCTATAATACATGTAAGATCAAGGATTTAGACAGCAAGAAAAGTGTTTCTCTATGCTTATCCTTTCTGTAGTGTTTCTAAAAAGACACATACTTGAGATTCCTTTACCCAGTCAACATACTGAATCAGTTGAGAATAAGTCATGACAGTCAACATTATTACAAATAATGCTAAGTTAAAAGACAGAGCTTAGATATCACAGTCCAGTGGACTTTCTAAGTGAACCACTGATGTAGACAGACTTATCTCCCAGTTCCAGGCAATGATGGTAGCATTATGCTCTACCCTGTACAAGCTGCTCCATTGCAAAAGTAGGAAGTGTCAGCGCTGAACTGAATATGTCCCATGTAATTTTCCCAAATATCTCAGTAGGTGAGTCATTCTTTTTCTCTGAACAAGAGGACACAAGGACCCTTGTGTTGCATTAATTAAATTTTCTTTTTCGAATGGAAAGAACATGAGTTGGAGAGAGGTTACACTTACCCCAGCGTGTTACACTTCAGTTTATTTCTAAATGCCATGTTTATTCTCTAACAATCAGTATATAATAAAGGAGGTGTGACAATTGTTAGCACTGTATTCACAATATCAAAATTCAGTTGCAGAACAAAAACCAAATAAAATATAAATCAACAAACTTGCTTTTTCCAGTTCTGAATTAAAAGTGTTTATGAAAAAATTTTGGCTTAACTTGGGTCATTTTTTTATCCCTTAAAAAGACACTGTGTATATTTGAGTGAGATCATTATCATTGGTGGAACTGGGTTTTCATGTTTACCCTGAGAGCAGAAAAGAATAGTATCTTTTAAAATAAAGATAGGAAGTAGCAGTGCTGAGTACACAGTGTAATAGCCTTCAGAAATCTCTAAAAACATGTGTTTAGTTTATTTTTCATCCATTCAACAAATATTTATTGAAGGCTCAGAGAGTGGTGAGTGCTATGCCATCTAACATTTATTTGCACTTTAACCTGACACTCAATGCCAGGATGATCTGAATGCTCATTCTTTGCCAAACATACCTGTAATACTTTGTATCTTTAACCATTCACTGCCTTCCAGCTGAAAGCACATTTCTGTATATTTATCAAACTGAATTGATCTGAATCAACTTAATATTGAATTTTAACCTTCTGTTCATTTCAGATACTATCATTCTTTAAAATTACAAGAAAATTACCAAGGTATTAATAACTTTTCTCTCTCTTTTTCTGCTCATAGTCCTCTTTGTCCTCCTTATTTATCTTAATTGCACTAGACCAGTTTGTCCTGAATTTTCTTGGAATTTATCAGTGACTGAAATTCAGCATGTTTTCTGACATTAAAAAAATTTTATGATTTTTGTCTAATTCATACATGCTTAGAAAATCCATAGTCACATAATTCAAAGAACTTCCCGCAGTAAAATAAAATCAACATTTAAGTATTCACACGGTATTCACAGACATTTGTATGAAGGCAAGTCAAAAAATACCTAATTGTGGAAGGATGCTAATGAAAGAGAATTTGGGGGGAGGCACCTGTGGCTCAGTGAGTAGGGTGCCAGTCCCATATACTGAAGGTAGCAGGTTCAAACTTGGGCCTGGGCAAACTGCAACAAAGAAATAGCCAGACATTGTGGTGGGTGCCTGTAGTCCCAGCTACTTGGGAGGCTGAGGCAAGAGAATCACCTAAGCCCAGGAGCCAGGAGTTGGAGGTTGCTGTAAGGCTGTGTGATGCCATGGGACTCTACCCAGCGTAATAGAGTGAGACTCTGTCTCTACCAAAAAAAAAAAAAAAGAGAGAGAAAGAATTTTTTTTAGTCCATGAATCAAAAATCTAAAAATCAAGATAAGATTATTTCTTGTAGTTGATTGGGGACTTTAAAATCATTGTGGATTGTGGAAAAATTATAATTTTTAGGATAATTAATAGAATGAAAATTAATATATGCACTTATAAGTTTTTTATTAATTGTCTATTTTATACCTACCACAGTTCTAGATACCAAGAAAATTAGCGTGAATAACATAGGCATGGATAATTCTGGAGCCTAAGTCCTACTGGGGATAAACAAACAAGGAATAAAAAAAGTTCAGATAGTTTTAAAGCTATGAAACTGAATGGCCCGGTGGCAAATCCTAACCCTACAGTGGGGCAGAGAGGGGGAAAAATGGCTACAGTTTTAAAAGATCATTTTTTTTTCTATGAGTAATTGACCTTGGGTCTTCTGCATAATGCCAGCACCTTATCTCAAGACTGTAACATAGCAACCACAGTTTTTCTGCAGCCAGAAAAAAATAGTTTGTAACAAACTTTGTAGTAACTCTTTAATTGCTGGAAAGAGAGGGGTTTGACTGCAGCACTGCAATGCTAACTAATTCCCACCCAGAGATGTTAAGGGCAATGGGAGACATAGGGGATATAAGAGAGAGAGAAGGTAAAAAGGCCAGTTAGCAGGGTGAGGAAGGGGGGGGCAGAGTGGGTCTTTCACCAGGGGGTGAGAGGTTCTCAGCATCCGCGCCTGGGTGAAAGTTAGCCTTTGTGCCCCAGCCACAACCAGTGAAGGCCTAGCCTCCAGAGTCTCACAGCCTCTGGGCAGAGTCAGTTCCAGATAGAGCCAGCCAATCCAACATGCACTCCTTTGTTCTCATAGCCTCCAGGTAGGGCCAGTCCCGGGTAGAACCAGCCAATCCTAAACCTAAGATACCTCAGTCCCTGCTCCAATCAACCCCTCAACTTGGTCCCGGTTTCCCCTGGGAAATTCCCCCTGTGTTTTGTTGCACCCCAAAACGCATCACACCATAGAGTATAAAACCCACCATCATTTCTACCTTGGGGTCATCCCATCTGAGCAGAGTTCTGCCTGAGGTACTGCGCGAGCATGCTTGAATAAAGTCACTCCTTTGTTTTTTGCATGTGTGTCTGATGATCTCTCAGTGGCGGAATTTGGTCTTAACAAAACAAAATGACTTGTTAGCAGGTGGGGAGTATCTGGAATGGAGTAGAAATGTGGTTAAATTTAAATTAGATCAAGATACAATGGATTTAGATATTATTCCATGAGTGATCAGAAACTATTTAAGAATTTTTAAACTAGGGAGACATTTCATGAGATTAATATTTATTATTTTTCCTGAAGTCTTCTTTGTCTGCTATTGCTTATAGCCTCTCCATCATTCTATTCATTGGTATTTGAAAGATATGTGTATTTCTTTTCATCTTTTTGCTTCTATTCTACAAATATTATCATATTCAAAGACAGTGTCTTACAGACAATACAAAGTTGGCAAATTTTAATCTATCTGGCAATCTCTGTCTTTTAATTTTTGTGTTTAGACTTAGTGCAATTCGACTTGTAATCAATGGATTTGAATTTAAGTCTACTTTTTTTGTTTGTTTGTTTTCTATTTATTTTCTCTATTTTTCTTTTCTTTCTTTCTTTTTTTTTTTTTTTTTTTCTGTTTCTCCTTTCCTGCTTTCTCTGGGATTCTGTCCATCTTCTTAGTATCTCATTTCTCATTTCAATTACTAACTGTATTTTTTATTACATACCTTTGAATAGTCTTATTTTTAGTGCTTGCTGTGGTTACAATGTGTATACCTCACATATCAAACTCTCCAGGCTCATCCAATCAATATTTAATGACTTCAAGTGGAATATAGAAACTATCACTTACCCTCCCTCTTCTACACTATTGCTATCTTCTATATTACATATATATATATATATATATATAATATATATACACATACTCCACATACATACATATACACACATGTACATATTTAAAATCCCATTAAACAATGTTATAATATTCACTGCAATATTCACTTTGAAACATGAAACATGTTTAATGAATTCAAGAAGGGAATAATAGTTTATTACATGTACCAAGACATTTACCATTTCCATTACTATCATTCATTCTTGATGTTCCATGTTTCCTTCTAGTGTCATTTCCTTTCTGTCTAAAGACATTCTGTAGAAATTTTCTAGAGTAAGCCCATTCACAATTAATTTTTTTTAATCTCCTTCATCTAAAAATGTCTTGATTTCATGTTCATCTCTGAACAATATTTCCATGAAATAAAACATTTAGTTTTAAAATTATGCTCATCAGCACTCTGAAAATAATGTTCTATTTGTTTTTCTTTCTTTGATGGTTCCTAATGAGAAATCTATGGTCATTCAAATTGTTTTCCCCTCTAGAGTGCTTTTCTTTTCTCCAGCTACTTTTAGAATTTTTTCCCTCTAGTTTTCAAAAGTTTTGTTAAGTGCATTTGGATGTGAATTTCTTCGGTGTTATTTTGTTTGATGGCTCTGTGATCTTGAATCTGTAGATTTATATCTTTTACTCATTTGGAATATTTTTCAGTAATTATTTTGTTATTTTTCTGCACAATTTTTCCTCTTTCTGGGACACTGTTAGCAATTTGCTTTTCTTTCATATACTTCTGAGAATAATGTTTATTTTTTTCCATCTTATATCTTTATTTGTTCATATTGGATTAACTCTGATCTCTCTTCAAGTTTACTAACTATTTTCTCTCATCTACACTTAGCCACATGTGTAGATGAGATTTTTTGGGTGGTGTTTTTGTTGTTGTTCTTGTTCATTCACTCTTGTTTTTAAAGCATTTTATAGTTGCTTTTAAACTTTTGTCATATACTTACAATATCTATGTCATTTCTGTGTTAGCAAGTATTAACTTTTTTCCCCATATCAGGTGTTATTTTCCAGATTATTTATATTATCAGGTATTTTGGACTATAACCTGGACAGTTTGTAAATGATATATATGATTCTGGCTTTTACTCTCATTTTATGGAGAAGGACATTTCTGTTTTAGCAGGACATCAGTGCAGCTACATTGAGGCTACAAGTTATGTTGTGGTTGCAATGAGTCTTCAAAGTTTTTTTTTTGTTGTTGTTGTTGTTGTTGTTGTTGTTTGTTTCTTTGTTTTGTTTTAATACCACCTGCATGTGAAAAATGCAATGACTAGTTTAGAACCTGGATAGTAATTTAGCTTTTAGTTCAGTTCTAAAAAATATTTGTGATACTATATACTATCAAGTATAAAATCCCAAACAGTACATAAACAACTTTACAGTGTCACTCAGTTTCCTTCTTAGGCTTTATTTAAACCTGCTCTGGCACCTACTTTGTGCTATTTGCACTGTTCTTTTGAGACTACCATTCCTGAAGTCAGAGAGATTCACCTTCTTCAGAATTTTTGACACCTGTGGGTCTTTTGTGTCACCACTGTTACTGAAAGGAAACCCCTGTCTCATTTTCTGAGCTAGAAAAAGAGGATTTATTGTACATTACTCCGTGCTGATTGATGTCTACTTCTGAGTTTTGAATTGGGCATCAGATGATACTACAAGGAAAAAGGGCTGGTTCAGTACTACCTCAAATTCTGATCTTTATCCACAATTAAGCTCCTATTATTTATTTTTCATATCCTTCAAATATCTGCTTGGTACATTTCTTCCATCTTTTATAGTAGTGTTCAGTGGAACAGAGGATATAGTTTGCTTACTCTGGCTTATCTAGAACTGTTGACTTATGTTTTTAAAAGATCACTATGGCTACTGGGTTGAGAGGAGACTCTAAGATTGAAAATAGTAGTCAAGTTATTGAAATATTTGAGATGAGATATAATTGTGATTTAGAGTTTTATAGGAATAGTGACTATGGAGAGAAAGTACACATAAGTTAGACTTGATTGGAGTTAGAACTGATAGACTGTGGAAGTGTATGAGATAGGGTAGAATTAGAATAAGAAAACAATTAAGTTTCTGGGCTTGCCAAATTAACCTGATAGTGCTGGTATTTACCGAGATTGGGAAAACCAGAGAAAAAGCATATTTGAGTCAGAAGAATTTAGAAGTGTACTGGATATATTTAAAATTATTCTGAGGATGTAGTATTTTATATTATATAAAATGTGAAGCAGCATTGTAAGGGAGGGAGTGCTGTGTAGGCTGGATGATTACAAAAATGAAAGTGATGAAAAAAAGATTATCTCAGAAATTATTAAATAGATTGTTTGGGACTTTGTATGTGCCTAGTTACATTCTAAATATTTTGCTAATATTAAGTGACTTATTACTCAGAACAAACCTATTAAGTACACAAAATCATTATTCCTATTTTAAAATTGAGAAAAACAAGGCAGTTAAATAACTTGGTCAAGGTCATAACATCTAGTAAGTAGTGAGTTGGGATTATCTCACAGCAGCATTCATGTTTTTAATATTATACTATACTAAATCTTCAATTAAGAAAAATGAAAGGTGATGGAAAAGAGACAAGTCTTTAGGGAATCATTAGTTAGGTTACAATAGAGATGGATACTAATAGGAATACTAAGACTAATTGAATAATAATTTTTGGATATTTAATTTATTCAGAAGGGGAGTGGAAATCCATTGTATTTTCTTAACCACAAAACTACAGTTCTGGAAAGTGGATGTAAAAGTATAACAGGAGAAAAATGATATGCAGAGGTATACTTGTATGTAGAAAGGAATATGTGGCAGTAATGAGTAGACACAATGAGAATTACAGTCTGGTGATGATAGAAATGATGATAATAGATTACATTTAGAGATATTTTGAGAGAAAATTAGTAGTTATCCGTACATTTTGAATTTGAGAGAGAAGAGAATATTCCAGATGTGTTGTTTTGAGGTCTCAATATTCTGTGTCCATTTTGAGGTGCCAGAATTCTAGAAGTGTTGATTTTGACGATCCATGGGGATATTCAGAGAAAACTTATCTGCATGCTCTGGAAACTTGATAGTAAAATTTAGATAACAGTTTAAAATGGTTAAAATACATAAACACCATCATGCAAGTGCCTGAAGTGCTGGAAAAAGAAAGAGAATTATTTGTGGCACCAGAAAACATGATATTTTGGATGGAGAGTATTGTTTTTATCCCAATATGTGTGGAATTGAGCACAATTTGAAAAATATTCAAACATTATTTGAAATAATTCAGTATTCAATAGTCAATATTTTAGCATTATTTAAAAATTACAATGTAGTATGCAAATAAAAATGCCTTTGGTAGTTTAAAGATACTTTATAAAATATATTTTCATTATTTTCATGTTCTCTGATTGCATTTTATGAGCAATTATTTTATTTCCTTCACAATATTTTTGAATTTCACCCTGGAATTAGTCTTCAAATGAGTTAGAATGTTATTTCAAAGGTGTGAACCTCATATGATGATGTTTCAAAGATAAGTAAAAAGTAATAGAAAAGAAAGAAATGTGTGGGTTTATTTCTCTTTTTGTTCTGTATTTCAAGTATTTTAAAGTTCATATCTCTTTTCATTAAAGGTAAATTAACAAATATTTGGGTACTATTTTTTTTTTCTAGAATAAGAATAACAATGATATTGTTAAACTATTATTTAAATACTTTTCTACATTAAACATATCTCCACATATTGATAAAATATTATGTTTTTGTTCCAAATCCTTAATTTCTTATTATTTGTATTATTATTATTACTTTTTTTTTTTTTTTGCAGTTTTTGTAAGGCCTGGGTTTGAACGTGCCACACTAGCATATGGGGCTGGCGCCCTACTCCTTTGAGCCACAGGCACTGCCCTCAAATCCTTAATTTCTTTGTGTAACTTAAAAAAATCTAAGTTCTGAGATAGTAATTTAACAAAATTTGAATTTTTAAGTACAATTGAATTTAGTGTTCAAATATATTAATCTGACTTGTGCTAGCTAACATGGCTAACTTTTGATATGAATAGTGATTTATTTTTTAGAATAACTTAATCTCAAGGAACCTAATGAGTTGGTAGCTAAAAAAAATCAATAAACAAATAAGATCTGAGAATAATGACTTCAATACTGAGATGTGTTTGAAAAGTCAAACAAATAATTTTTTTTTATTTTTACATAATCAGTGGATTGTCATACTTTCCGTTGAAAATGTTTACTTGAATTTACAAAATGTGAAAAATAAATATGTAGCATTACTTAAGTGTATATATAAACAGAATCAAAATGTAAACTTTCAGCTTGAAATTGTAAACAGTTTTTTTCCCAATAAAGAGTATGCATCTCATTTTATTAATCATGAAACATATGCAGAGTGTTTTGTATGATAAAAATGAACCTCGTTTGTTATAATAAATTATAAATATCCAAAATATTGACAGTGAAAAGTGTTTTCCTTTATAATAAGCATATATAAATTTCATTGAGCCTATCTGATATTATTTGAATGTTATCAAAAATAAGAAAAATGGAAATTCTTTATATTTGTGTGTGTCTTTCCTTTTTCTTTCCTTTTCTTTCTTTAAACTTAAAAATAATAAGGGGGTACAAATGTTTTAGGTCAGATCAGTCACTTTTGTAATGCTTGACTCATGGTTGTAAGTGTCCCCATCAGTAACAGTGTTCATTGTATCTACTAGGTAGGTTTTTGCCTCTCACCTCTTCTCCACTCCCCTCTGCTTGATTTTCACTGAGTTTTACATCCATCTGTGGAACTGTGTGCTCATCTGTTAGTTCCAATTTAATAGTAAGTAGATGAAGTGCTCATCATTTCATAAGTAGATTAACAAAATGTGGCATATGTATACCATGGAGTATTCTAAGCCATAAAAAGGATAAATTAATTCCCTTAAAACAATTTGAATGGAACTGGAGACCATTATCCTAACTGAAAATGTTTGTTTTTAATTATTTTTCTAAAATATAATACACAAATTAATACTTTTGATTCACATATATGAAAATCTGAAACGTAAATTTACTAAACTTACTAAACTGATAATTAAATATCATGAGGCTTCAAAACATAAGGAAAACCAAGAATGCTACCTTACAAACAAAGCCATGATAAATTGTTTAGAATTAATCTCAAGTAAACCTAATGAGTTGGTAGCTACAAAAACAAACAAACAATCAAAAACTGAGAATAATAAGTACCAATACCGATAATGACTTCAAACACTGATAAGTGTTTGAAAAGTCTAACATCTTTTCTAACATCTAAGTTATCTTTATAAAATCAATGAATATCAAAAAGTTAAGGATTATATAAATAAAAATATATTAGTTCAGTATTTTAGCACAGTGTCAAACCAATGTTTGTGTCTTTCCTTTAATGTAATTCCTCTGTGGTTTGGTTTTCTCCTCAGGTCATTCTAGGCCTCTTTTGAAGGAGGACCAACATTTCTACTTTTATTGTGTTTTCTCACATAAACCTGTTTTTATTGCTTTTGAAACTTGATCTGAAATAAGTTCATATAATTCTCCCAGGATTCAAGTTCCAAGATTTCTTTGATATCTTTATATTGTGGAAAACACCTTTTTGGATCGTATTCCTAGCAGATAACTAAGAAAAATATTACTAATTTTAGCATAAATGTTTCTTCCCTGAAGAAGGTAGCACTGTCCATTCTTAACATTTAAAAAATTTTCCCTTTAAAAATTATGAACAATAGCAATAACAGGGAATATATTAAAATGAAATTACAAAAATAGTTCAAACTCAAAAGGGAATCTGGTTTATGGCTTTTTGACACAGTGGATATAATCATAGTAGGGCTGGGTATAGCTATCTTTACTTATTATGACAATTGTTCTTCAAATTGATTTTTATTCCCCATCTAAAAACTGACAGGCCTCATAGAAATTCCTATAATGAATAAATCAAGGTAGATGGGTTGGATTATGCGCCAATTGTCTGCATGCTAAAATGTCAGGGATCCTTGGTTCTTGAAGTGCTCTTGGCTGAAAAATGACCATACACCCCAAAGTAAGGCAAGTGTAAAACAAAATTTTTGCAGGAAGAGAAAGACAGGTTTACAGTGTAAGAAAGTTTACAAAGCAAGTATGTTTGCCATAGACAGCAAAAGAGCTTCTGTTGTCAGGGCAAGTAGGCAAAGAGGCAAAGTGGTTCTCTTTTATGCCACTTGGGCAGTCCTACCTTGTGGTAAGCTAATGACATAAAAATTAGTCTCAAGGCTGTTGTAAGTCACCTTTAAGGTTCTATTTTATGTGTTGTTAGTCTACAGAGCCATTTATATCCTTTTGCAGTTGGCACACTAAGTTGTGATTAGTGTATTAATGGGTTGCTTCCCTCCCACCAAAGTGTGAGCAACCATTTGGAAAAAAATTAAAGTGAATGGTGACAAGAGGGGACTTGGGGGCATCAGCTTGTCCTCCTCTCCCCGGAGAGCCATTTCTAACTAACTGCCTAACAGATATTCTTATTTTTATAGCACTGAATGTGCTGCTATTTAAAGCCTGCTTGAGCTAAGATATTAATACTTCAATGGAAACATTGGAAAATAGCAAAAACATCATTTGGTCTATAATTCAGGCTTTAAATGAAGAATTATATGTCAGATATAACATGGTTTGTTTGTTTTATGGCTAACTGGATGGTTAGTTTTTTGACTAATAAAAAGAATGGATATGGAAACCTATAATAGAATAGTAAATCTGAGCTATGTACTTACAAAACTTAGCTGAGTGTTCGAGAGTCAAGGTATCTTGAAAATATTCAGTTGTTAAAGGTTTTTCTCCTCTTTTATTTATTTTTAAAATGGAAATATCTTCTATGCCACCATGTTTGTATCTTATGTCCTAAGATTATTTTTCATCTTTTTCACAGTAAATGTTTCAAAATCAATTTCTCTTTATGATCCAGCTAATTGAGAAACAGAATAAAACTTAGTCACTAATGTTTGAGAAATCCCTTTGGAACAGGGGTAAAGATCTCAAAAGGTCGAGGAAATGATTTACGACTTTTCTTTTTAACCCCCCACTCCCACTCCACCTTGGGAATTAAAACCTACATTCTTTCCCTAGACCAGTAATCAAAGGGACAGAAAAATGTTCTTTGCTGTTTGCTTTCTGTTCTTTTAAATATAGAGGAAAGGTCACAGGCGTTGTCACCTGAGATATACTCAGCCAATCACAGTTAAACAACACTTGCCTGAAGCCAAGACAGTGACACAAGCCCAGCCACAGAAAATTCCCCTTTAAAGAGCCTTGTTTTTCTGCCTATGGGTAGTATGGTAATCTTTAAGATGCTCTTTCGCCTTCCTCCTTATTTATCAGCAAATTCATAAACTTCTCTTTACTTTTCCTCAAACTACTTGTACTTGCTCTTGGTTTTGATTAATTCAGACTTGGGCAGAAAGTAAGAAACTTTTGTTAACATTTTATGCGATGTATTGAGCTATTTTCTTTTAATTTACTTTTTAAATTTTGTGTCTGTCATTGCTATTAACTAAGTATGAGGTCATAAAGATATTTAAATTATAGATATTTCAGAAATTAGTTCTCATTAAAGTAAATACAGATCATTCCTTCCAGAATGCTCAGAGCACCATAATATGTTATATTGGCAACTTAATCTGGATAACATTTCAGTTATGAGGACTATTTTAAAAATAGCAATACTGATTTTAGTGAAATTAAAAAATGTATTTTCTTTGATCATTGTCCCTCTCTAAATTTAGATTTTGAAAATGTGAAAATAAGGCTGTTGTGTTCATAAAAGAATCAGGTATATTCATAGGTGGAAGCTCACATGCTTGAAGATGAAATTTAAATTAAAATGCTAAATTTAAAAAACACCATGCACTAAAGATGTAGCAGTAGACATTTATTTTTATAAATACCTCTATATTTTTAATTAAATGATTTTGCCTGTACAGAAATAAAGGCATATTTTTGTGCCTAATTATTGTCTTTAAAGGTGATGCAAATTCAATTTTGATTGCATTAACTATTACCTACATTTATTAGCAGAACCCACTAATTACCCTATAAACAGGCATAAGAAATAGGCACTCACAAATGTGTATGCATATAAACCTATGTAGAACATATTCAAATATATATTTAAAAGATCTTAAACTACTAAAATATTATAATTGAAAGTTAGATTATATCACTTCTTTAGAAAAAAATTAGTTTTCTCATGTTATCAATATATACATGTATGGTGGAACTGTATTTTGACCACCAAACATAACACATAACATCATCTTGTTAGGTGGGGAGTATGGGACCTCTGACTCTCTTAGAGTCTTGGTGTTTCCTGGTGCACTTGGTCATAGTCAATGCAATCAAAATTGAGTTTGCATCAAGTTTGTCCTGGGAAAGAAGGACAAGGGTGGGCACCCTGCCTTGCTGCTGCCCTATCTTGATGCTGACCTATGCAATTGTTATCCCTAGGAAAGGAGGTAAACCCTGCTAATCTTAAATACAATGCAGGAATTCCTCAGCCAGGAAGCCTAGGCCCAGTAGGATCTGGAAAGTAACCTAAAGCTAATTATCACATCATCAAAGTGGTTTGATGGTGATGTTTGAGCCAAAAGGGGGGACCAGTCTAGACAATATAAAACAAGACCCCAGACCATAACCGAGTTAAGAAAGATGGGAGTGGGGTGCTATTAGTGTCAAATGTGTCTTGTTCCTGCTCTACAAACCTATCTTGCTTTTCCTCATTAAACTTTATTTTATGCTTACCTTTTGGTGGGTCTAGTCATTCTTTAGCTAAGAGCACACCAGGAACTGAGAACAGACTGCTAATCCAACAATCTCTTTTGGAGGAGCATTTCCTGAATTCCAACAGAATAGAAACTAAATAATTGTTTTAGTCTGTGCATATGGATAGTGTTTCTCATTGAGGAAGCTGGTATCCCTTCAAGCAAGTACTATACTATTTTTTAAGCAGGAATCTGTTGGGTTTTATCTCTTACTCCTTTTATATTTGCTTAATCCTTCCCAGTTGAAGGAAATTAGAAAAATTTTATCTATAATATGGCCTTTTGATATTCTGGATTAAGTAAAAAAGCCTCAAGGCCTCTCTTGACCTTCCTCACCATCATGAGCTCTCCCCAAATCTTTGAAGTTTCTTTATCTACATGAGATCCAGACCCAGGAAAATAATTTTCTTTTCTCTCCATGTTATCTCAATATCTATTTCAGGAAAAATGATCAAGAATGAAACAATTTTGAGCTTACAGCTGATCCCAATTGGGATTACAATGACTAGTCTCAATGGTGGGACACAAGATCATTATGCATTATGCATAAAATCTGGTCTCCACATAGCCAGAAAAAGTCATTAATTATGGGACCCTGGTTAGTGTCACTCAAGCCTTGGAAGAAGATCTTGTCAATTTTATTCAGCATCTTAAAGATGCCCTTACCAAGCACACCACATTGTATTTTCAGTTATGAGCAAAACGTCATTTTGAGAGATAAATTCATATATATATATATATATATATATATATATATATATATATATATATATATATATATATATATACACATATATATATATAGCATAACTGTATTTTTTTTAATTGTTTGGGATTCATTGAGGTACAAAGAATTAGGTTATACTAGATTTTTAGATAAAGTCCCTCTTATAATTATGTTCCATCCCAAAAAGGTGTGCTGTACACCATAACCAGACATATCCCACCTTCCTCCTCTCTCCACTTGTGCATTCCACTACCCCACCTTGTATTAGCTCACCTACTGTCTTCAAATTAGAATTAAGTACAATAGATTCCTGATTCTCCTTTCTTATGATGCTTTACTAAGAAAAATGTATTCCACCTCCATCCAGGTTAATACAAAAGATGTAAAGTCTCCATCTTTTTTAATGGCTGAATAGTATTCCAGGGTATACATATACCACAGCTCTTGTTAATCCATTCCTAGCTTGGCCGGCATCCAGGCTATTTCCACATTTTTGAGATTGTAAATTGAGCTGCAATAAACAGTCTAGTGCAATTGTCCTTATGATAAAATGATTTCTTTTTCTTCTGGGTAGATGCCTAGTAAAGGGACTGAAGGATCAAATAGGAGGTCTAATTTGAGTTCATTGAGGGTTCTCCATACTTCCTTCCAAAAAGGTTGTATTACTTTGCAGTCCCACCAGCAGAGTAACAGTGTTCCCTTCTCTCCACATCCACACCAGCATCTGCAGCTTTGAGACTCTGTGACATGGGACATTCTCTCTGGTGTTAGGTGATATCTCAGGGTGGTTTTGATTTGCATTTCTCTTATGATTAGGCACAATGAGCATTTTTTTATATATTTGTTAGCCATTCTGCTGTCTTCTTTAGAGAAGGTTCTATTCATGTCTCTCACTTAGAAATATATGAGATTGTTTTGTCTTTTTTGTTGTTGTTGATTAATTTGAGTTCTCTATGGATCCTAGTTATCAAGCTTTTTTCCAATTCTTAATATGCAAATATCTTTTCCTATTCTGATGGTTGTCTGTTTTCTTTGATTGTTGTTTCCTTTGATGTACAGAAGCTTTTCAGTTTAATTAAGTCTCATTTTGTTGTTGTTGTTGTTGTTGCAATTGCTAATCTTTCCCCAGTCTGATATTCTCAAGTGTTTTCCTCATACTTGCTTCAAGAAATGTTATTGTTTCAAACCTTAGATTTAAATATTTTATCCACTTGAATCACTTTTTGTAAGTGGTAAGAGGTGTGGGTCCAGTTCCAGACTTCCACATGTGGTTATCCAATTCTCCCAACACCATTTCCTGAATAGGGATTCTTTTATTTTATTCTTATTTGGAAATTAAACAACCTCATGCTGAATGATAGTTGGGATAGTTTAGGAAGAGATGAAGAATTTGTTAAATTCCTCCAACATAACAACAATGAAGACACAAGTAACCAAAACCTGTGGGATACAGCAAAAGCAGTCTTAGGAGGAAAGTTTATCACATTAAATGCCTACATTTGAAAAGCAGAAAGGGAGTGCATCAACAAACTCATCAACCATCTTATAGAACTGGAAAAAAAAGGAAGAAAAATCTAATCCCAAACACAGCAGAAGAAAAGAAATAACCAAAATTAACTCAGAGATTTAATCCAAAATTAAATCAGAGAATCACTCAGAAAATTAACAAAACAACAAGTAGGCTTTTTGAAAAAATAAATAAAATCAATAAACCTTTAGCTAGATTAACCAGAAACAGAAAAGTAAAATCTCTAAGAACCTCAATCAGATGATAAAAGGGTAATAACAACAAATGCCACAGAGATACAAGAGATCCTCTCTGACATGGAGGAAATGAATCAATACCTTTATTACACCCTCTCACCAAACTTAATCAAGAATAAATAGGCCTCTTGAGCAGACAAATTTGAAGCACTGGGATCAAAGAAACAATAATATATATATCAACAAAAAAAGGTCCTTGTCAAGACATCTCATCCCACAGTCATCAAGGTGCCTGGCATTCCCTGCTGGATCCACCACTCCCAAGAGAAGCTGTGAATCTCACTATTCACAGCTAAGGACCACGATCAAGACCCCTCTTATTCTTGTGAACCTTTAGAAGATTTTAAACTCCTATTCAGACAACAACCAGATAAGTCATCATGATACCTCTCTTCTGCTTATACATTTTCCCTTTGACTTTTGGCTTACATTACCCTTTGACTCCCACTGTTGAACATGTGGCCAATTTTACAAACTGTATCTCTCATTAGATATGTACTAAATATGACTGAACAAGTGAAAAGCTCTTACCATCTAGCATAGAGGATCTTATATAGATCGGAGCCCATTATCATGGATACAAACTCAATATGGCACCCAAATTAGTTATAATCTCATAGGATATATCTGGCCAAAACAATCACCAGCTGGAACATGAACAGGCTCACTTATACAGATCAAACTACTTCCTCCTTCCCCTTAGGATATGATACTTCTATGAGAGGACAATCTTATGACTGCTTCAAACACTTCCAGGAGTTCAGTCAATCTTTGTTTCTGGGCACTCTCAGTTAATCTTTATGTAATCTTTGGTCTCAGAGATTCAAACCACAAAGATCAGTGATAAGATAGCATTTATTAGCTAGAAATAAATAGAAAAGATGGAAGGCACTGCAGCCTGTGGCAGAGGGAGAGAGTGGAAAGTCCCTACATGTTTTTATTTTTTAATTTTTTAATTTTTTTTTTTTTTTTTTTTTTTTTTTTTGTCTAGGGGTTTTATACTGTTTTGCTAATAGGGAGATCTTAAGAACTACATTTGGCCAGGACTTGGTAGACTTCAACGTTGAATAGTGGATGACTGGGTGTATTAACAAGTGAATGTAGTTCTTCCAAGCTGTGGGGGAGGTAGGCAGGAAGTCCAGAGGAGGTCCTACTTACTTGAAATACTGAAAAACTTCTTTTCTCCTGGTCTTGTATTCAGAGAGTATAGTTTGAAAGAAAAAGTCTACTAAGACCTAGAAAATGGGCTCTTATCCAGCCAAGAATGGGAGGGAATTCTACATCATTACAGTGACCCAACATAGCACTACCATTTTCAAAGGCCTTCTTTGGTTTGCTGGCATCCCTTTATTGGAAAGGTCTGTTCTTAATTTCTCCATCATGATGCAAGCTACTGTTAATGCTACTGAGGCCTTGAAATGTTCTTTAGTCTTACATATGTGGTATTCCAAAACAGAAGAGCACTTGACTTGTTAACAGCTGAAATGACTTATTCTTGCACACTCTTCAGTGAGTCTTGCTGCATTTAGATTAACATCATTGGCCAGGTGGTAAAAAATTTGAACATCTTTAAGAGGAATATTAAAATAATTCAAGATCTTAAAGAATAAAGCCATGACTTATCATGGTTAAGCTATGCAATCAAAGAATCCAAACCACAGCCTCTGTACCATTTGGCCTCAAATAGTCAGGACTTATCAATGATGTACAGTTTTGCTATTTTTTCTATAATTTAGAACTATCCAGAGAAAGTCAAATATGTTCCTCTAAAAAAATAAAATAGGTTATTCTACAGTTAGGTATTCATTGCTTCCTCCAGCTTTCCCACAATAACAGCTTCTGGTCAGGGCATACCTGAAACCTTCCCTTTGTTCCATTATAAAGCTTCCCCACTTCTCTTTTGGAAGTGATTTGACTTTTTGCAAGCTCTGAATGAACAACCTTTGTTCTCATTTGGGTAGTCTCTGTTTACAAAAGGAGCTGAACACTTTGTAAGAGTCAAGATGATAAGTTAACTTTTAGACTTAATTAGGTGTTGTATGAAGACCTCCATGTAGATCTTTCTGATAGGCAATATATATTGATATTTAAGATAGTATTTCTGAAAAAGAAAATTGAAAATTGCTGCATCAGTCCAATTGACAATATTCAGTAAGCTAAGGAAAAAATGATTAACAAAGTAAAAACTAACAAAAAGAAATACTGTGTAATGGGTTGGTAAAATGTTAGTATTGTTAAATGCAAAATGTGCTGGGCTATTAAGGAGTTGATTTTATTCAGGCTGTTTCAATACAGATAACTTTTCATTAATTTGGAATGCATTAAAGAAAAGTAATGGGGCTTTAGGTTTTTTAAAGGCAACTAAACAAAGAAGTTACCCATCAGTGTAATGGAGACATGAGAAAGGATGGAGACCAGTCTCATTTAGAAATATTCTAGGGCATAGTGATTCTTCTTGATCAGTCCTTTTTATCAGTGCTAGTGGGGGGAGACATTCTTATCAGTTTCTGTTTTGGAGAAGTATGTAGTTCAGATAAAATTCAGTATTTCCATCATCAATATTGAATGCTGTTAGGGAAATATGATTAAAAATAAAATCCTTTCCTAACCCACTATACTTTTCCACAAAATTAGCAAGGAAAGGAAATAATTTTCAATAAGCATTAATTCAGAATATGATGCATCCCATGGGCAATCTGCTATGAGACTGCACAAACAGAAAGGAATCTTTCTTTTATATAGCCTAGTGCATGAAATCAATTCATAACACTCATCCTCAAGTTAGAGGTTTTGACAGCACTATTAGTCATGGATAGTTCATCCTAACATAAATTGGTAATGAGATAGAATATCTATGTTAAGCAATTGGCTTAATTAATAGAAAAAATAAACTGGTCATATCATTGTCAGGATGTGGATCTAGAGTGATATGTCCTTGCCAAAGTTAGGCTCCAATTCTTTTACAAAACTTGGAGGTAGGGAAGCTATTTTCCTTGATAATTACACTTCAAAGAGATGTAGTCCTTAGTCACAAAACTGACAAGAAGTTTATTTAACTTTTAAAAATATATAGATACATTTTAAAGAGATCTGGAAAGAATATTTACACATTTTCTCAATAAAATGATATAAGAAAAGGATTGAGAGTGAGTCTCTTCTCTTGTTAACAGGGTGAATTTTTCTGTTCTTGTTTGATTTGTACTTACTCTTACAATACGTACTTACACCTCACTACCCATGCATTTTTTGGCTAATTTCTTAACCTCTAATCCCAGTTTGTTCATTTCTTAATTAGGGTGATGGGACTCAGAAACAGTATCCTAAAAATGAAACCTCAGAAGCAAAAGTTTTCCTCTGACTTTCCCTTGTCCTCCTGCCTCTCAGTCTTATTCTTCCTGAGGCTAGCCATAAACACTAGAATTTGAACCCTTCTTCTCCAAGGAGAGTCAAAAATCCAGAACCACTTTCCCAGAAATCCAGCCATAAAATATAAAATTATTCTAGGTTAAACTGGCCATAAAATAATTATCTGGCCCGTTTTGTTTGATTGTTGGCTATATGACGGCCTCGTTCTAGAAAGGCCCATTCCCCACGCCAAGAAGTAAGGAATGAGTGCTCACAGAGGCCAGGCAGAATCAATATAGATCTTACTGGTTTTCTGTGCTCGTATTTATATATGGCTGTCTATGCTTCACTAAACATAAGCATAAGATGGACAATTTCCCCTGTATCTTTGGGTTTTCACTCTGAAGGCTCCTATATATATATGTTAAAATAAACTTTTCTCTTTTTAATCTACTTTATTGGATTTGATTTTTCAGCGAAATTTCCAAGGTTGAAGGGTTGTTTTCCTTTTGCCTGAATCTGTTCTAGTGTGTTTTGGGGAAGATAAACTGAAATTGCACATGAAAATACTTAATATCATGCTAAGTATATAAAACATTCTGAGTAAAATCTCGTTAATAATAATGAGCATAGTAATTAAATTATACACATCTGAATTCATAAGTAAAAGTGTTATTCACAAAGTCAAAACTAAGCATGTTAAAACAAGAAAGTAAACAAGTCTATGAGAAGCATTTTTATCCAATCAGGAAAGAAAATAGCTGCAAAGAGTAGTGACTCAGGGTAAGCAAATAACTTTTCTGGATTTTGTTTCTGAAGACACTATGTTAAAAATGTACTTGGCTTAAAATTTTTTCAGATTGGTAGAAATTGACCAATTTGAACAGAGGAGTAGAGAAAACTGATACAAATCTATCAGAAAAGGGAAGAGTTTTCATGGTTTGAAAAATTGAGTATCTTTACTCATTGAAAATGAGTCATTAAATAGGATCCCAAATTTTAATTCTTTTTAAGTAAAGTTGTACCTTAAAACATCTTTGTAACTGTTAAAAACAAATTCATTCCAGGCAACCATTTGAAAAGTAACACTTTTCGTATCCAGGAGAGCTATTTTCCTGAAGCTAAAAGGAGGCAAGAGATGGGTAGAAATGGGCAGGAAAAAATTATTTATGGAAATGAAATAAATATTTGAACACATCACATATTAATATAAGAAACATATAGGCAATAGTCCAAATACAACAACCATTGTTCTCTGGGGTTTTGAGATAGATGTTGGTTTTGAGTGAGTGCAGCAGTAAGAGATACAGGAAACCAAGGAAGAAATATGAATCTAGTCAAAAAAATATATCTTTGAGAATTAAAATTTGAAAAAAAATTTTCATGATACAGGAGATACATAGGCCTGCAGCACAAAATGACTTGTCTTTCAAGTTACACAAAACAAAACAATTTAGACAAAATAAGGACTTTCTGACTAATTAAAAGCAAAACTTGTTATCTTCTTTAAATGTCCATAAAGTTTTAATTGGAAACTTCAAGTCTTACAGCATCTGTTAGATGTTATACAAAATATATCAAGATGAGATTTGCTTTAACCTTTCTTCTTACTCATTTTAATGTCTTCAAACACAATGGCATACATATTCCCTGAATTTCTTCATATAAAATAAGCTCCCAATTAAAAGTAAAGATCTTTCTTACTTTTCTGTTACTGCTCCTGTGTATGTTGACAATGTTTTAAAATTAATTTTATGTTTTCAGAACTATGAGGAAAAACAATGCACAATCTTTCTTTAGAAAAATTAGTCTGTTTCAGTTTTTACCTTTATATGTGAAAAATAAGCAAAAATTACAAAATTGTTTATTCACTGAATTGTTTAAAGCTTAGCAGTATTTAGATAATATGATTTATTTGCTTTTGTGTTTAAATATTTAATATTGAATTATCGATAAAAATATTATATACTTGGTAAAAGTCTTACTTCTTTCTGATATTTAATGTGTAATCAATGTGTCCATCCTTAAATGATAATATTTAAAATCAAAGAGATAATAATTATTAGTTCATTGTTATTTTTTAAAATGTAATAGTTCCCTAATGTCAACAGCACTGGCTAGCTTTTTAAATTTGATAATGCTTTCCCCTCCCCAAAATGAAACATAAGCTAATTGCCAATTACTCTCTTGCTATCATATTCAATTCCTTAAATTTCTTATCTGGAAATAAAAGAATGTTGTTTGAGGAACTATTAGAGAAAAATGGAGGAAACCTTTTTACCATTGTTCATTTAATCGACACACAGCATAAACTATTATATCACTCTTTATTCTTCTGTAGAGATATGAAACAAAGTACTCAGAATGTCTCTACGGAGACTAATGGACACTTTCCCTTCGTTTTCAGAATGTTCACTGAAAAATCAACCCATAAAAGATAGATTAATTGTTGAAAAGGCATATAAACTTATCTGAGGTGCATGCAGGAAAAATCACAGAATGATTGCTCATCCCACCCCTCAACAGGGGTCAGAAGGTCATATGCCAAAGCTTATATACCTAGCAAAATAGGCCACAGGGAGGGGGAATAGGTATTTTCTGAGGCCCAATAAAGAATTACTAGAGAGAATGAAGGGATATGGGGACAGAGATTAGCTTGTCTATTATTCTCTTTTATAGTTAGAAAGTCTGTCCAAGTGTGGTTACATTCTTTGTCTTACAGTCACACAAAAAAAAAAAGAAAGAAAGAAAGAAAGAAAAAAGAAAA
>CAUYPK010140136.1:0-27547 GCA_963574355.1 Loris lydekkerianus | reverse complement strand
CCACCACCAGGCCGGGATTTGTTTGTTTTTTTTTGTGTTGTTGTTGTTGTTATTGCAGTTTGGCCAGGCCTGGTTCGAATCCACCACTCTCCTGAGTAGCTGGGAGTACAGGCGCCCACCACAACGCCCATCTATTTTTTTTAATGTTGTTGTTGTTACTGCAGTTTGGCCGGGCCCGGTTCAAATCCACCACTCTCAGTAGATGGGGCCAGCGCCCTACCCACTGAGCCACGGGCGCTGCCCTGATAGCCCTGTTTTAAATCTTGCCTGAACTTGATATTATGAATTAATTTTTAAAAAATATCTCATTATTGGTTTATTTTTATTTTATTTTATTTTTATTTTTTCTCTAGACAGAGTCTCACTAAGTTGCCTTTGGTAGAGTGCTGTGTGTCACAGCTCACAGCAACCTCAAACACTTGGACTTAAGCGATTTTCTTGCCTCAGTCTCTCAAGTAGCTGGGACTACAGGCACCTGCCACAATGCCGGGATATTTTTTCTTTTGTTGTTGTTGTCATTGTTGTTAAGCAGGCCTGGACTCTGTTAGAACCCGCCAACCCCTGCATATGTGGCTGGTGCCCTAACCATTGAAAAACAGGCACCGAGCCAAAAAAAAAGTCTCGTAACTGGGTGGGGCCTGTGGCTAAAGGAGTAGGGCGCCGGCCCCATATACCAGAGGTGGCAGGTTCAAACCCAGCCCTGGTCAAAAACTGCAAAAAAAAAAAAAAGTCTGGTTATTGTTGTTATGGTGTAGCCATTTTTTCTTCTATGTCCATCTTGTATTTAGCCATATCTAAATTCTTGCTTTAGTTCTAATTGTCAGATGCTTATCTTAGATTATTTACATAGATGGTCATATCCCCTACAAATAATACTTCATTTAATATTTTTCAACTTTTATAGACACCATATTTTTTTCTTGTCATTTATTGCAGTGGCTAGAACTTTCAGAGCAATGGTGATTGGAGATAAGAGATTTTTTAAAAAAATGTCTGAATGTGTATTATTCTAGAACTTAGCATCTTGTACTGTGTACATACTCTTGCTACAGGTATTTTTTATGTACATTGATGAGAGTTAAGTTTGGGAAGACTTTTTTTTTTATTTTTATTTTCACATATACATGTGTTCATTAGGCTTCCTCTTCTTGCCTTTACAAAATTAAAAAAGCTTAAAATTTAACAACAATAACAATGTTTAAGATAGGGACCAGAAATAAAAACCTTGCAGAGGGTGAACGAAGACAAATACATTCAGAAAAGAAATCAGACGATTGCTGCAATGAAGTACTAAGCAAAAATAATAATAGTAATACAAAGAAAGTAACATTTACTTTGTCAAATAAGAGTATGTCTATTATAGAATGCTATGACTCTGAGGTTCAGTATGGAGTCATCAATTAACCTTTTCTTATTATTTTTTCCCAAAGTATCAAAGAATAGACAACTAATATTTATAAATAAAGGTAAAAGATAATTTCAAAAAAATAGGTCATGCCAAATCTTATAGACAATAGAAAAATAAGAAATACTTCAAAATTATTCTACTTAATCTGGATACACGTGATATTAAAATTAGAAAAAAATATTATTACAAAGGGGAAATTACAAACATAATTACAAACATAATACAGTATCCTGTATCCTAAACAACATATTAACAAGTTGAAGTAAAAATTAATGTTTAAGTAATGTACTTTTGTCAAAATCGAATCCAATTTATGTGAGAATTAGTCACTATTTTCTTTCTTTTTTTTTCTTTTCCTTACCCTCACCCCCACCCTCTTTCTTTGTTTGCTCGCCCCTTCCCTCATTCCCCACCATGTCATTAATTGTCATTAATTGTCCTCATATCAAAGTTGAATATATGGGATGCATACTTCTCCATTCCTGTGATGCTTCACTAAGGATAATGTGTTCCACCTCCATCCAGGTTAGTGCAAAGGGAAGACATTTTTATCATGAATGGTTGCTGAATATTCAATGGTATGTTGACAATTCTTCAGTTGATTTTTCTTATTTAGATAGATTATTTTGGTGAATTAACTTTGTTGGTGAATTTTGTTAGATTATGCGTTCCTTCTTACAATTAAACCTTTGGTCATGATGTTATTATAATGAAGCATTGATTATGATTATCTATTTAGAATTTTTGCTTTTCTGTTTATAAATGTGATTAACACAATTTTACTTTCTTGGTCTTTTCTTGCTTGTGGGCCACAGTCATTGCCAAACTCATAAAATAATTGAGAAATTATCTACCATTTTTGTATATTACAACACTTTCATACAATTGAAATTACCTTCTTTTAAAAAAATTGATATCTTTGTGGTTTAAGTAATTTACCAGCATTCCTTTTATTTTTTGTTTTTCTTCTCTGTGTTCCACTTTGCTTGTTTATATTTCATTAGAGTTTTTTTATGCTATCCAAATTTGCATATTAATTTCAAGGATGTTGTTTATTGGATATTATTGGATATCAGTAAAAGACTGTTTATTGGATATCAGTAAAAGACTACTAAATACCCATTATTTATTACTGATATTGTTTATTCACTCCTTCCTTATCTTCCTTCTCTTTAAAAATAAAATTATACTTAGGCCGGGTGTGGTGACTCATGCCTATAATCCAGCACTTTTGGAGGCTGAGGCGGGTGGATTGCCTGAGCGCAGGAGTTCCAGACCAGCCTGAGCAAGAGCGAGACCTTATCTCTAAAAATAGCCAGGTGTTGTGGTAGATGACTGTAGTCTCAGCTACTGGGGAAGCTGAGACCAGAGAATCACTTGAGCACAGGAGTTTGAGGTTGCTGTGAGCTGTGCTGCCACCGCACTCTCCTGGGGATGACAAAGTGAGACTGTCTCAAAAAAAAATTATACTTGACAAAGTTTTGTGTGTGTGTTTTTCAATTCTTGTCAACCAAACGGTTTATGTATCTGTTGGCCAAATGTATAGCTTTTTTTGTTTTGTCGTTTTATTTATTTATTTATTTATTTTGAGACAGAGTTTCACTTTGTCACCCTCGTTAGAGTGCCATGTTGCAACCTCAAACTCTTGAGCTCAAGCGATTCTTTTGCCTCAGCCTGCCGTGTAGCTGGGACTATAGGTCCCTGCCACAACACCAGGCTACTTTTTGGAGATGGGGGTCTTGCTCTTGCTCAGGCTGGTCTCGAACCTGTGAGCTCAGGCAATCCACCTGCCTTGGCCTCCCAGAGTGCTAGGATTACAGGCATGAGCCACCGTGCCTGGCCTTTGTCATTTTATTTAATTTTTTTTTTCCATTCAGAGTGTTTTGTTTTATCTAATTCTTTTTCTGTCATCTGGTATTGAAATCTTGTTTTGTTTTTTTTTTAGAATTTTTTTTTTTTTTTTGAGACAGAGTTTCACTTATTAACCCTTGGTAGAGTGCCGTGCTGTCTGTCACAGCTCCCAGCAACCTCCAAATACTTGGGTTTAGGCGATTCTCTTGCCTCAGCCTCCCGAGTAGCTGGGATTACAGGTGCCCGCCAAGACGCCTGGCTATTTTTTTGTTGCAATTTGGCCCGGGCTGGGTTTAAACCCACCACCCTCAGTATATGGAGCTGGCGCCTTACCCACTGAGCCACAGGCACCGCCCAGTATTGAAATCTTTTTTTTTTTTTTTTTTTTTTTTTGTGGTTACTGTGTGCTCTTTTTTTTTTTTTATTTTAGTAAATCATAGCTGTGTACATTGATATGATCATGGGGCATCACACACTAGTTTCACAGACCGGTTGACAATCTTAATTGGTTTATTTTCAGACTTTTTAAGTGCTAGTAAAAGGAGCTGAGGCTATACATCATTTTTTTTTGTTGTTACTGCTTTAGCTGAAATGCTCAGGTTTGAAATGTAGTGTGGTTCATTGCAGGGTTTTTTTTTTGAGACAGAGCCTCAAGCTATCACCCTGGGTAGAGTGCCATGGCTCACAGCTCACAGCAACCTCCAAGTCCTGGGCTTAAGCGATTCTCTTGCCTCAGCCTCCCGAGTATCTGGGACTACAGGCGCCCACCACAACGCCCAGCTATTTTTTGGTTGTAGTTGTCATTGTTCGGCAGGCCCAGGCCGGACTCGAACTGCCAGCTCTGGTGTATGTAGCTGGTGCCTTAGCTGCTTGAGCTATAGGTGCCACCCTCATTGAAGTTTTTAAAAAATAAACATTTTGTAATTTCCATTTTGAGTTTCACTTTTACCTACAAATTAGATAAAATTGTGCATTTACTTTTTTAAATATTTGAGTTATGTCCTGAGTGTATTACTTTTTTGTCACTAATTTTTCTACTATTAATTTACTGTATTTTGTTTGTGACTTTTGCATGGTGATTTGGGGAAAGCTGAAAACTTTAAGTGTGCTTTTATTTGGGTTTTTGTAATTTTTTACAAGTGCTTGAAAATAAATTTTATTTCTCTTGCGCAAAGTATGTACATGATGTATGAGCTTAAGGTGGGTACTGGCTTATTTATATCCTTTTCACGTGTCTTCAAACATGTACCTTTTTTCACTTCAAGTTACTCCTTATGCCTTTACCAAATTTTGCCCCATTAAACTTACTTTTGGCAAGTCGTGATTCATCCAACACAGACTTCAGGCAGGTTCTATTTACAATCCCTAGTGTAACCAACCTCTGGGCAGAGCTTTCTGCATCAAATTCTATACAACCTTAGCACAAATATAGTCACTACTTTGTCCAATCTCCTCAAGAATGTTAAAGGAACTAATTGTTTTTCCCTCCATCTCTCTACTGGTCCATGATCTTACTCAATTGAACTTAGATATTCTGCCACAGTCATTTCTCTAGGACAGTGCCAAGAACCTCAACTTTGTAGCCTCTCAGAGATTTCATCGATCTAAGGTATTTCTCAGACTCAGACCCTGAGCACCTAACATCTCCATCCTCTCTGCCTTGTCCATGTTCAGTTTCTAAAACAAAAAACAAAAAACAAACAAACAAAAATTATCTCTTTACTGTTTCACTTAGAAGCAGAAGAGATATTTTCTCCATGGCTGTGTATATATCTAATTTCCAGCCACTTAGGCAGGGTTTCTTACTCCAAGTAGGGTCACCTTTGGCTGGGGATGGGGATGGGAGAGATCTTGTCAAGTGCATCTCACCTGCCACTTCAGAACCTCTTGGCTTTGTGTATCTCAAGTTTTGAGGCACTTGTTTGGGCCCAGCTGCTGCTTTGACAACCATCATGGTATGGACTCTAACCAGCTTCACATAGGACAAACTAATAGCTATTTTCTTCACATCCTACTTCTCTAGGTTATCCCTTTTGATGCAGAGACACGAGAAGCTACAGGACCTGCTTAGTTCCAATACAAATACAATCCAGAAGCACAGTGGAGCAAACCTTAGAGTAGTGAAAAAAGGAAGCTTGGAGCCAGCAGGTAAAGTCTCCCACCTTCCCTCCGGATGGATTGTCCTAAGATGGATTTGTTCACATGGCATCTTGGAAGTTGGTTCCATGAGATGACTTAATTAGTTGTTCTTGATGCCAGGCACTTGGCCAGTTAGATATGCAGTTTTGGATTCCTTTAGTTTTCTTTCTATCCTAGCTATGTCCCCTTCCCTCCTATTCCCAGGGGTTGTATTCTCTAATAAAATAGTAGCACCTTTGTTGGTGTGATATGTGTTGTCTTCTGGAGAACACACACAAACAAGGGGTGATCAAGGTCTGTTTTCCTTTTTATTTCAAGTTTTTAGGGCCATGGAATATTTTACACAAAATTGTTATGTGAACTAATGTCTCAGTCACACACATATCAGAGCAAGACACAGTTCCCAAAAAACAAAAATTGAGAACCAGTGCCCCAGGTCAGTGTGTCTCCAACTAAACTGTATGTAAGAGGATCCTAGGGATCTTGTTAAACTGTAGGTTCTGAGCCAGTGGGTCCAGGTAGGACCTGAGAGTCAGCATTTCTAACAGACTCCCAGGTGATGCTGATGCTGGTCCGAGGACCACACTTTTAGGAGCAAGTCCTGTTTGCAATTCATAGATCACAAGATTCTTGCTTTGATTTTGCATAGGTTTTCACATAACCTGTTTATGTCTTGATTTATACTAAAAGAGCAAGAGAGACACTCAACTCTTGTATAGAAGTGTTCTGCAATGTATATTCAGGTTCTTAGTATGAGCATGACCTCCTTGAGCCTTTCCGTAGCACTGGGATGTGTGGATTCTGCCCTGGGAAAATTACTTAGTTGATTCTGTTCAGTCGCTCCCAAGTCTACGTGCAACAGTCTTTTCCTTTCACAGTCACTCCACAGTGATTATAGTGCTGCACTACATATAGTCAGAGCTGATCAGTGTCTTTAGAGAGGGAAAAAAAAAAAAAAAAAAAGAGGTCTGTCCTAACAAGTGACATTGAATGCAAATTGAACAAATCTAGAGCAAACTTGACTGATGTCATGCCTGCTGGACAACCAAGAGGAGACGAACTGATTGCTATTAAAAGGAGGGTGGTTTTTGTTGCTTTCTTTTTTTAAAAATTTCAGGTTAACGTGAGGGTACATATAATTTTGTTTGTTTCTTAATTTTCGCCAGTTACCAAATCACCCCTTATGTTAATGTTCTCTACTCATATCTCTTCTCATCTATTGTTCATTACAGGTTGAGTCCTGTCATCCTAAATTCTAATCCCTCACAGACTTTTCTTCTTCTTTACACTTCCTCTGTCATTCCTCTTTCCCAAATAAAGGAATCTCTTTCACTTTGGGGATGTGGGAAGAGAGGAAGGAAGCTATTAAAATTTTCTTACTGATCGTAACTTCTGAATATATCGGTCCTGTATCCAAATTTTTCGTATTTTTCTAAATGTAAATGTTTGAAGTTCAAAATCCAACATTTGATTGTTTTTTATGTTGTCCCCTCTCCATTTCTGCTGATTCACACACAAGGGCTGTCTGACTGAATATATCAGAGTCAAAGGATAGAAATATCTATAATGGGAGGAAATTTGTTAAACTTTTCCTAAATACTGTTCTGCCTCATTCCTAGTGCTGATTGCATTTTTTTATGACCTGCTCACCCTTTTACTACTTTCTTCTGTTCCAACCCACAAAATCAGGAATTTTAAAGAATAAAAAAACTTTTTGACTTTTATTCAAGATGAAGGAGGTGGCACCATACTGATCACTGAGCAGAAGAAACTGTAAAATGGAACTTTCAGTATTTTAAAGCCATTTGGAATATAGTTCAAATAAGCAATTCTGTACAATATACATATCTGTGCAGAGATTATGACCCTGGAGAATTTGTACTGACAGCCGTGGTTGAAGACAGGAGGGAATAACTTTTAATTGCATGTTTAATTGACTTTGCAGGAAAATGAGTCTCGTATTTGGTATGGAGTACAATTACATAAACATTCAAAAATATCATCATCCAAATAAGTCACTCAGACTATTTTACAGTATTACTACAATCACATAATATCTATACTCTACACTCTTTTTTTTTTTTTTTTTTTTTAAGAGACAGAGTCTCTTTATCGCCCTTGGTAGAGTACTGTGGCATCACACAGCTCACAGCAACCTCCAACTCCTGGGCTCAGGTGATACTCTTGCCTCAGCCTCCCAAGTAGCTGGGCCTACAGGTACCTGCCACAATGCCCAGTTATTTTATTTTATTATTATTATTGTTACTATTATTATTTTTTTGGTTGGAGTTTGGCCAGGGCTGGGTTTGAACCCACCACCCTCAGTATATGGGGCCAGTGCCCTACCCACTGAGCCACAGGCGCCACCCTACTCTGCACTCTTTTGACAGCGTTAAGGCAACCACTGTGCTGCTTTATAGCAGATGGGATGGAAAGTACTTAGGAGATAAATGAAAGCATACCATCTATCAGTATTTTAGTCATTTATGGTAAATAACTTCAACAAAGACTCTGAAAAGTTTTCAGGCATCATTTTGAAACCAACACATTTATAGTGAATACAGCTTAAATGTATAATTTTAAGGTGGATTATTGCTTTTCTAGTCAATTGGATATTAATGTAACTTACAACCACGCAAAATCCGTAACTACGTATGTTTTCACTTTGGATAGGCTAAAAATATAGTTGTTTTAAGGAATAAATACATGTGCTTTTTTCTAAGGCCATTTGCCCTAAAAATCTTTTTCAGACACCCTTTAGAGTACTAAAAAGCTAACAGATATTTAGAAAAAGGCATTGGCTTATGTAAAAATAGAAGAATAATTTTAGAAGTTACAAGATAAAAAATGATCACTCTTTTTTTTTTTTTTTAGAGACAGAGTCTTACTTTGTCACCCTCCGTAGATTACCGTGGTGTCACAGCTCACAGCAATCTCCAGCATCTGGGCTTAAGTGGTTCTCTTGCCTCAGCCTCCCAGTAGCTGGGACTACAGGCACCCGCTGCAACACCCAGCTATGTTTTTGTTGCAGTTTGGCCTGGGCTGGGTTTGAACCCACCACCCTCGGGATATGGGGCTGGCGCCCCACTTACTGAGCCACAGGCGCTGCCCCGATCACTTTTTAGTATGAGAAAAAGCAAAGGTATTTCTCAGACCCAAGCTATGACTCAGACTCTTGCTTTGATAGCTAATAATTTGGGGTGAAAATAGAGAACTCTGGGGGGATTTGGGAATTGTGACCTATTAGAATGTGAGCTTGATGCTTATGGGTATACTTCCATATAGAATTCAACAAGTCACAGTGGTGATTCTTAGAATACAAGCCATGAGGCTAGGTGCCTGTGGCTCAAGCGGCTAAGGCACCAGCCACATACACCTGAGCTGGTAGGTTCAAATCCAGCCTGGGTGCAACTAAAAAATAGCTGGGTGTTGTGGCGGGCGCCTGTGGTCCCAGCTACTCGGGAGGCAGAGGCAAGAGAATCGCTTGAGCCCAGGAGTTAGAGGTTGCTGTGAGCTGTGATGCCATAGCACTCTATCCAGGGCGACAGCTTGAGGCTCTGTTTAAAAAAAAAAAAAAAAAAAAGAATACTGCCCATCTGCCACCCTAGCAGGGGTCCTCAAACTGCAGCCCGCAGGCCACATGCGGCAGTGTGATTGTATTTGTTCCTGTTTTGTTTTTTTTTACTTCAAAATAAGATATGTGCAGTGTGCATAGGAATTTGTTCATAGTTGTTGTTTTTTTTTGTTTGTTTTTTTTTTTTTAAAAACTATAGTCCGGCCCTCCAACGGTCTAGGACAGTGAACTAGCCCTCTGTTTAAAAAATTTGAGGATGCCTGAGTTCTAAGGCTTTGCTAAAAGAAGTAGTGTCTGATTCACAGGAGGAAAGAGTCTCAAGGTACTGATGAGAAATCACTTCTCTGAACTCATTCTGGATGTGGCCCAAGGGAGGTAACTGAGAGCAGTGATGTAAGGAATGGAAACAGTATTCTTTGATTTTTAAATTTTTTTTTATCAGTTGCATACTTCCAAAAATCTTAGCACTGTGATGGAGAAAATGATTTAGTTTGTTTGATTTTACCAGAAATTAAAGACTTTAGCTCAGTAGACACGTGGTAAGTGCCACAATAAATCTTCATGCCTACATTAGGAACTGTGAGGTAACATGGAAATGATAAAGGCCTGATTTGCATATAGATTTTTGATTGAAATTTAAGGGCATTTATTAACATCCTCAGACTTTGAACATACAAAATTGCATAAAGGAGGGAGGGTGCATAAAGCCTGTCCTCTATAGACCAGAAAGAAACAGTGATCTCACTGATGTGGAGAAGACTTAAGTCCCTCTTACCAACACAGAGTCAGAGCAGGAAGTGAAGTAGCTGTGGAGGACATGGTAGCACCATACTGAAGAGCTTGCCAGTGGGCTTCCTGGAAACTTCATTCATTCATTCATTTAGTATCAACAAGAAGGACGATATTAAACATCAGGAAGGATTTGAGTGGGCTAGAAACTATGAGTTCAAAGTCAAAGGAGAAGTAGTTACTACCTTCAAATTGCCCTACTAATGAGATACAAAATGTGACGCTTTGTTTGCCATGTGTGTACATGTCTATTCACAACCTCTCAGAACAGAAAATACCACAGATTTGGAGTTGATCAAAGCAGAAAAACTTTAAAGCTGTTTGTAAGGCAGTGATTTATATTGTATTTTTTCACAGCATCCCTAGACATTCTTTTCATGTGAAGGTTTACTAGAAAAAATGACTTAAAAGTAACATCTCTGTTTGCTTTGTGGGTGTTTTCTTTGGTTAGGAATAGTTCTATTCTTCACAGTCAAGATGTGTGTAAACACTGATAATAATTTTTAACTGTTGGCTTGGTGACCATAGCACAGTGGTTATGGCACTGACCACATGCACCGAGGCTGGCAGGTTTGAATTGGCACGGGCCAGCTACACAATGACAACTGCAACAACAAAATAGCCCGGTGTTGTGCTGGGCACCTGTACTCCCAGTTACTTGGGAGGCAGAGGCAAGAGAATTACTTAAGCCCAAGAGTTTGAGGTTGCTGTGAGCTGTGACACCACAGCACTCTACCAAGGGCGACATAGTGGGACTCTGTCTCAACAAAATAATATTTTTTAATTGTCAATCACTAGGAATTTTTACTCTATTCCTTACTAGTTATATTAAATGTATATTAACATCCTCAGACATTGAAAATACAAAATTGTATTGTCTCATGCAATAAATTTTATCTCAGATTCTAACAAATGTCAGAAAGTGAATTCATAGATCTGATTCAGGAAACACAGACCTTAATCATTAAGTGAATTCAACATAGTCTTTCAAATAAACACGGTGAAATATAAGTGGCATATATTAATCTTGTGTTAGAGAAAGCATGTTCCCATTTGATTTCTAATTTTAGTTAGCAGTTATTTTTTTCCACCCTCTTTCATAAGACATGCCTTTTTATTTTATTTTTTTCCATAGTACACATACACACACACACAAACCTCCTTTTTCTGGCTTAGTTTTCTTGTAACTCATTTTATTAAAAGGAAATTAGAGAGAGGAAACCATCTTTGCTTCACACATTGGTGATTATTTATTAATCCAGAGAAATATTCTTGATTTGTGGGAAGCAAATTCAAAGATAACAGAGATGGTTATACTCAAGCATGTGGAGGGGTTAACACCTTAAGGGTTCGAGGTAGGCAATCAAGTCATGTAAGACTTTTAAAAATAAAAATTCACTCAAGGTCTTTTACTAGGTATAGCTAATATATTTAAGGCACATCTATTTTTTATTGTTTTTGGAGACAGTCTCAGTTGCCCTGGGGTTGAGTGCCATGGCATCATAGCTCACAGCAACCTCCAACTCTTGTGCTCAAGTGATTCTCTTGCCTCAGCCTCCTGAATAGCTGGGACTACAGGCGCCCTCCACAACACCCAGCTATATTTTAGAGACAGGGTCTCGCTCTTGCTCAGGCTGATCTCAAACTCCTGAGCTCAAGCAATCCGCCCACCTCGGCCTCCCCGTGTGCTGGGATTACAGGTGTAAGACACATTTAATTTACAAAAAGTGTCAGCCAATAATTGTTCTTGGGTGAAATGAATGTATATAAACCCTAAACAACTAAAAGAGAAAATTATGTAAATACTGAGAACTTCAGGGATATTCAGTGCTACTGCAAAAGCTAATATCTACAATATTGTCAGGACTGGCTATATGTATATTTATAAAGATATCTGTGGTTTCCAGGTTGCTGTTTTTTTTTTTGTTTTTTTTTTTAAGATGGAGGTCTTTCTCTTGCTAGGCTGGTCTTGAACTCATGAGCTCAAGCAATCCACCTGCCTAAGCCTCTCAGAGTGCTAGGATTATAGATGAGAGCCACTGTGCCTGGCCTTTGATCTACTTCTTAAAAAGTTATATAGATCTAGCTATATAGAGTGTTCCAAAAGTCTCCATACATAAGCAAAATTGCATAGCAACAGATATCTTAGAACATGTTTGCTGTGAGTAGGAGGGAAGACTTCGTGTGTGTGTGTGTGTGTGTGTGTGTGTGTAGAAAGAAGTGACCAACATATAGAGAGTATTTTATAAAATTTTGTAATGAATATTTTGTAAATAAAGGTACACTTAGCTCCATTTTCCTATTTTTTTCTATGTATGGTGACTTTTGGCACATGCTGTATTTAGATTTTTGGTTTTTTTTTTGAGACAGACTCTCACTATGTCACCCTCTGTAGAGTGCATGGTATCACTGCTCACAGCAACCTCAAACTCTTGAGCTTTAGCGATTCTCTTACCTTAGCCTCCCAAGTAGTTGGAACTACAGGTGCACGCCACAATGCCTGGCTATTTTTTGTTGTAATTGTCATTATTGTTTAGCAGGCCAGCCCTGGTGTATGTGGCCTGCACCCTAACCACTGGGCTATGGGTGCTGAGCCCTGTATTTAGATATTTGAAAATGTGTGAATAAAAATACATTTAAATGTAAATTTTATCATTGCTGTAATTTAATAAAAGTATTTATTCTTTGCCTGATAAGAAAAAAAAGTTCACTTTTGATATTTTTTTGAATGAGGTGAACATTTACCTACTATGATGATATTTATGATGATACAAATGAGTCTTCAATTTTAAATACAGCTTTGAAATACCTGCTCATAAATAGTTAAAGATTTCTTTTCCTTGCAAAGGAAAATCATAATCATTTTCTTAATTGTGCATAAATTAGATAAAGGGTTCTAGAATGATTTATCATAAATGAGTTGATTTGCATAGAGTATTTAGAGCTTAGAACAGTTCCTGGCACATAATATTCAGTCAGCATATGTTATACATCATCATCATCATCATCATCATCATCACTGTCATCATTACTGTCATCGTTGCTATAAAGGGGAATATAAATTTGGATTACTTAATCATGTAAAATGTTGATTAATCTCATGTTTATTTATATTGTCATGGGTTTGTGATAATTTGAAACATAATGCAAAGTCTTGTTACTAATTTTTTGATATCAGATTGTAAAAAATTTTAAGTGCTCATTTAATGTCAAGGTGTTGATCAATATTAATATATTTTATATCAAATTTCATCTCATGAGAACTCCCTGTTGCTCAGTATTAATTAAATATACTATTAACCTGTGTGGCTTAGCCTTCTGACACAAATAGTATTCATCAAAATAACACCAATCATGGCTTGGTGCCCATACTCAGTGGTTAGGGCGCTGGCCACATACACCGGGGCTGGCAGGTTCAAACCTGGCCTGGGCCTGCTAAAGGACAATGATAACAACAACAACAACAAAAATAGCCGGGTATTATGGTGGGTACCTGTAGTCTCAGCTACTTAGGAGCTGAGGCAAGAAAATCTCTTGAGCCCAAGAGTTTGAGGTTGCTGTGAGCTTTGACGCCACAGTACTCTACTGAGGGTGACATAGTGAGACTGTCTCAAAAAAAACAAACAAAACACCAATCATAATGGATTCATTTGATATTAATGTGAATGTCATTTATATTTCTACAAAAATTCCATTGCAATCTTTACTCATGCATTATTTTAATAACAAATGTCAAAGGCAGAAATTATATTGTTAATGATTCCAGTGCATTTTTGTATTATAATTTTATTCAATTAAAAAAGAATTTATTTTTATTTATATTTCAGACTTAGAATTTCTTTTATAGGTTACAGATAAGATGCGAATGGTATCCAAATGTGAAAGGGAAAAATAACATAATAAATGATGCTGGAGTTTTCCATTTGTAAATAGAACTGAAAATCTATTCTAAAAAGTTCACTTTATCAATCTGACCTTTGACAGGTTGGTGATGTGCTTTACATATAAAGTGGGAAGGATCATCGTCTTTACATTATCTTACTGACATTTCAATATGCAAATACTGACTCTTATAGTAAAATGTGAACCTGATCAGTAGGCTTCAAAATAGAATAGCTAAAGTACCCACTTTAATATTTATTTCCATAAACTTAAAAATATAATAAAGTTGAAATACCTATTCCATTTCCCCAAATGTCTCACTGTGAGTGTGTAATAAATGGACCCACTTTTTAATGCAATTTCGTAAGTCCACACACTTTTTTTTTTTGCTGGCTCAATTACTGAAGATTACTCTAAAACAGTGCGAGACTAATGATAGACATGAGATGTGAAAAGTCAGTATGTGGGGGTAAGGATGAAAAACTATAAGTGGTAGTTTCTGTTTATAGAGAAAAGGGGAAACCTTTTTATTGGAATACCTGGTTTACTGGGAAAAATTTATAATGAACATTTCAATTGCTTATTCTGCAACTTATAAAATAATAATTTGATATATAAAATGATTTGATTTTTATTATATGTGTATAAAATAATAATCCATCTGAAATATCATATATATGCCATTCTGAGAGACTCACATCCCTGAATTCTCCTGTTGCATGTTTTTTATTATACATTTTAAATACATCTACTTGGGAAGATTGAGTTTTTAACTATATATATATTTCTGCTTATACTTGCAATCTATCAGAAGCTGTGTCTGTGTGATTATAGCCCAGTTAAACCTGATGTTTAAAACAAAATCAGGCCCTTTCTTCTCTTTAGGTTGTTTCAGTGGCACTTTAGTGATAGGAATGGCTCTCCAAATGCTTTAGTACACAACCTAATCAGATTTATCAGTCATTTTAAATCAGACCCCATCCATCTTTCAATCTAGTCAGCTCTGGTCCCGAGCATATAGACACATAACAGTACAGATTTATTAATACAGCATTTTCCCACACCTTGACTCTATATAGAACTTTAAAAAAGAAAGCATTGTCTTGACATTGCACTACTTACAAATGCCTTACTACAACAGGTTTTGGCCATGAAACAATAGTTTCCTAGATGACATGAAGCTTAGCAGAAAATTATTCAGGATATTAATTAGAAATTCTCACAAACAAAATGCATTTAGGAAACTATTTTGCTTCTTTAAAGAGCTGAGGCTTGAGGAAAAAACATTTTTGTAGTTTATTTATTTATTTATTTTTTCCAGTTTTGGCCGGGGCCAGGTTGAACCCGCCACCTCCGGTATATGGGGTCAGTGCCCTACTCCTTGAGCCACAGGCATCACCCCATTTTTGTAGTTCTTTTAGAATGTTTGGTCACAGACAATTTTTACCAATTTTAACCCTCTTCTCCTGAGCCCTAATATGCCCAGTCCATTCTGTGTGGAAATAACAAAAACTCGATCCAATTATTAAACCTTGGAGGCCTTCCCATTTTTACCTTATAAAATCATAAGTTTCATGTTCATATTCTCTTACAAGTGCAACATAAATGTTATGGATAGATATAAAGAAATTTTGGCATAGTACAGGTAATTAAAGAAAGGAAATATCTTGTTTAACTCTACAAAATACAAATAAAAGGTGAATATGAAACTGTAACATTACTTAAGAAATATTTTCTCCTAAATTATTTGAGCATTTTTGACTTGCTTAATAATATGAACACTTCCAAATAATAAGTACAAAGTAGCCTGGGGGAAACGGTTTTCTTCCTCTCTAGTTCTCATGTTAGGCGGATGTGTAGAAGTATCTGGCCAGGAAGTCGCCCTCCTAGTTAGGGAGGCAGCAAAAGAAGAAGGCACAACCTGTCAGGATAATCATGGCCTCCCACCCAAAGCCACAGGCCTAGTTATAGATTTAAGTGACAGAAAGGTTGTCATGAAGGTTGAAGGTCTGAGTGTACTTTAGGAGGTATAGTACCAGGGAGATGATCTGCAATACAGCAGCCAGGGCAAGGAGGCCTCCAATCACTCTTAGGCAGACAAGCATCTTAGGTCCATAGAGGGCAAAGAATTAGAGGATGGAAATACTTAAGTTCTATTTACTTTGTTTCTTTTATTTTCCCTACCAGAATTGAAGCTATCTCCACTTTTAGCAATAGAACTGGCATACTTGAAATAAATAAATACATAAATATCCTAATGCAAGTAAGCTTTTTGAGTATTAAAGACAGTCTATCTTCACAATCTGATTTACAATTGCAGAATAAGGAGTTACGCCTTGGAATAATCTTAAATCTAATTTTTAATATTCTTTTTTATCATGGTAAATGTTAACTACTTGAGTTTCCAAAACCTACAGACATATATTTATCTATGGATAATGATGGAGTTATCACATTCCCTTAGCTAGAGATGTCATGAATGGAGTAGTCTGTAATCATTTTTACAAACTGGACCCTTTGTTACTCTTAGGGCAACCAAATGCAGACCTACATTTTATAGTTGGTTGCAGATCTTTGGCCATTTTCATCAAGTTAAAAAAATACAGAGTGCCAAATTAAATTTGGAAAATTATAAACTGATAAAGATCTTTATTCCTAGAGGTGAACAGCCATATGATCTGATTCATTTTGATATAAAACCACTCTGCTTTTAGTCAGAGGAGATTTTTAGCAAAAAAAGATTTATTCATCAACATTGCTTTTACTTCATGATTGCTAATAATGAAGGATATGAAAAATGCAAAGTTTGGGCCCCTAGTTTATGAATTTAAGGGCAGAACTGTAATTTTGACACATAACTTGATTTTATTGTCCTTCTGGGCAATAGGAAGCATAAGTTCTTTCTTACCATAAATCTAAAGTATTCTGATAAATGTAGGCCCACAACTTAGGACCTAAAAATTGAATAGAATAGAATGATAGAGTATCATCTACAAATTTTTGAAATCATACTTCATTCCATTAGCTGTGCCCCTGATTTTCATGCTATAGAAGACCCTTATTCTCGTGTAACTATAATACATAAGACTTCATAGATGGGGCCCAAGTTATAACAATTTCCCACATATTTTGTCCACAGAGTAAAAAATAAAAAGAAAAAATTTCATTTTATTTGAAAACAAACTTTGTATCTTAACAATAGAGATTTTTACTTCTATTTTCCTTTCCCAAACACAATTCCATATAAACCTTTTTAAAAAATAAAATAGATACCTTGGTAGATTAATTATCAAAATTTTTAGACAGGGTGGTGCCCGTGGCTCAAAGTAGGGTGCCGGCCCCATATACCAGAGGTGGCAGGTTCAAACCCAGCCCCGGTCAAAAACTGCAAAAAAAAAAAAAAAAATTAGATTATTAAGCATTATCTAGAACTTTTATTTTAAACTTAAAAGCTTATTTCCTTCGAATTGATACAAATATTTTGAAACAAAAAAAATTGAACTCATAAAGATGTTTATCAGAGGGTGGAAGAGTAGTAGGGAAGGGAGGTGAAGAGGGAATGGTTAAAGCATAAAAAATGTAGTTACATGAAAGATAAAAGAACTAGAGTTTAGTAGCACAATAGGGTGACTAGAGTTAATAATTACTGTATATTTCAAATGAACTAAAACAGTGGAGTTGGAATGTTCCTAACACAAAGAAATGATATATTCTTGTGATGATGACTACCCCAATTACCCTGATTTGATCATTACATATTATATACATGTATCTAAATATCACATACACTCTATAAATATATACAACTATTATGTACACAGAACAACTAAAAATTAAATTTTTTACAATTTGGAACAATCCATATTTCAAACTAATTTCTGTCAGTCCTTACTATGAACTTTCTGAATAGTTATGCAACGTTATTTTACAATATACCATAGTGAAAATGATGACTAACAGATTCTTGCCTCTGACTTCCTTCCCTTTTGTACTGTTCTCAGTGTGTAATTCTACTTTGTTGCATATGGTCCTCCAGCTAGTGTTCCCTTAGTTTTCATAACAAATAATTAGTGAAAAAAATGTCTTGAGACTGAGATAAAAAAAGGAAGAATGCATTTTAAGAACTAATTTTTTAATTCTCTGGTTTTACATAAGTTTAGTATACCATAGTTTAGCATAAGTTTACTTTTCTTGATGCAAAAGTACTAAAAATGTCTAATCTAGTTCTTTCGAAATATTTCATGGAAGCCAAGGTATAAATTTTAGGATTTTCCTCCTAGAGTTATGATTTAGATTTTTCCCAGTGCAATAAAATGTACTCTATGTGAGAGTTGTAATACAATACAGAGAACAAAGTTTAAACTCTGGAAATGCTAAATGATACCAGGTCATAGAGTCGTACAAAGGGGAGTGCAACATCAGAATATGTTTTCAAAACTGAAATCAGAAAGGCTATTCTTATTTGCAAGCACTGAGTACTTACTGTACTGTAGGAAGGTCAACGGGGCATACAGAATTCAGAAAGATGTGGTTCCTATGCTTGAGGAGTTTATAATCTCTTGGAGAAGATGTGCATATTTATAAATAACTCTGATACATAGAGGATAATAAGTGCAGAAAGTGAATAGTAGAATGTGCACTCTGTAGAAAGATGCAAAGAGCTTCACAGTTCCAAATTAAAACATTGTTGTTATGTCATGAGATATTAAACATGGTGCGTTTAATGCTAGACATTTCTATCACAAAATTTCTGGGAGCTGTGTTGTATGAAGTAGTACATCTAGCCACATGTAGCTATTGAAAGTAATTAAAATAAACATTCATTTTCTTAATGCATTTGGCACCTTTCAAGTGCTCTGTAGTCATTTGTGGCTAGTGGATACTCTATTGGACAGATCAGATATAGAACATTTTCATGACTGCAGGATGTTCTATTGTACAGCATTGTTCTACAGCCTGTTTCTGTTATATGTGAAGGAAGATTAATGAGTTTATTAACTCTCAAAGTAGGGGAGATATGCCATTATTTCAAATACTGAGAAGTCATGTCATTTCACAAATTGGAAAACTTAAGTTCTTAAATATATCTGGGAATATTTTTCAACTGTAAGAACAAATTATTAAAAATAATAGGAAATTATTAATTAGGACATTAGTAAATAGAAAGTTATAAATTATACTTTATCTGTGTATATTTTAGTTTAAACCATGGCTTTTCATTTAGAAAAATGCAAATATATAGTAGAATCAAATATTATAAATATTAACATTATTAATAAAAGGGGTTCTAATTTAATGGGAGTTAAGGCAGCTTATCCTCAGCCAAATATAATTTACTCTGTGACCAGACATATCACACGTGTATTTGAGGTAATACTGAACACGATTGTTTCCATGGGAACAATCCTAGAGCGGCTTTGGCCTAAAAAGAATATTGAGGGCAGGAACACAGACAATTTGTTAGTATTTATGCAAAAGATTCACGTTTCAATCAAGAAGTGATTCTAATTCATGTTTCAATCAAGAAGTGATTCTAATTGTATTTATTCATGAATTTATTTTTTAACCAAAAGAAAAGAAAAATGTACCCATATTCACTGCAACAAGTTAGAAAATATACCATTAGGATGAAAGGGGAGCTCAAGGAGGGATCAAGACCAGGAATTACAACTGAAAACCGTCCTCAGTATAATAACTGGATGGAGCATAGTTTGGTAGAAAACAAAAGCTATAGACCATTGTTTTAGGCCATGGCATGGGCATTTTACATGGCCTGTGTAATAGTAAGTAGAGTCCTCAGCAAGGAGAGTAGCATTCCAGCCAAAGGTTCTGTGGAAAGGAGGAAATGAGACACACAGTAAAAGATCAGCAGTACTTGGAAAAAGAGAAATCTAGCCAGCAGTGCGGAGATTATTCTCTCTCCAAGTCGTTTAGAGCCCATCACTAACTCTTCATGTGTCTTTTGTAGTTAAACATAGTTTTATAGGAACTTTGATACTTACATAGTTCTCATATCAAGCTAGGAATTTAATTATTACCACAAATCATTTTATCATCTTAAGGTCTTTATTTACACATTGTCACCAATCCATACTCAGCCGTATGGCCTTTGCGTGAGTTCTTCAGAGAAGTCCTGGAAGAGGTTGGTAAGCAGGACCACTTACACAGAGGTGCCTGAGTAAAACTTAATTTCCATTTATCAGCCTATCACCTCTACGAAGAATGTATTATCGCTATTCAGAATTTGCAAACGTGAAAACTGATGCCTCAATATATTAATATCCTGCCTGAATTCATGCAGTCAGTGGCAAAGCCAGAAATGAAAACTTGTTTTACTTATTTCCAAAGCATGAAGCCTAATTATTGCAATCTGCTCTTTCCTTTCCATATAGCAATATGAGAAAAAATTATGGTTTTGAAAAAATATACAGTCTCATAAGTCTATTGTTAATGTTATAATCCTCCACTAAAACTTTCTGTTGCCTGAGAACAACTGCAAGGATGAAAGATAGCAAAATAATCATTTCTAATTCACACGGTCATTTGGGAGAAGATTTGAGTCCTCTTCTTTTAGGAGTTAATTCATTATGAAACTATGTCACGACTGTAATATATGGTTAAATAAATTTTGGTACACACACACTATGGGCATAAAATTGTGTTCCAAATATTTAATAACACAGAAAATGCTAAAGTTACCAAACAGGAGCTCATTGACATAAGGGGAGCTCATTTACACAGCAGGAGCTCATTTATATAAGGGAAATATTGTATAAGGCAGAGAAAAAAAATGTGAAAGGAAATACACCAAACTATTAATTGTCATTATCTCTGAATAGTAGTGATGTTTAATTTGTTGATGTGACTATCTTTTATTTTCCAAACATTTTGTTATAAACATTTTTGAAACATACTGTTGATAGTCTATTGTGCTTAACTTTTCATGAGCACTTTTCTATGGCGTGTTTTAAAAATGAATACAAAAACATTATTTTCAAATAAGTTGGCCACCCTATATTTTTCTCCTGTTTTCTCAAATATTTTTCCAATATTTCATTTTTCTCAAAAGGATACATAGAGCTCTTAAAAACTAACAATTTTCACTTTTCCAGTCAGTTGGGAGCAAAGGCTGATTTAATGATGGATTTTCCCTCTTAGCTTTCCCTGCAAAGGTGAAGCACTAATGTAACGTAATGTCAAACTATGTGATATGAAAATATTATTGGCTTTCCCAAAGGGTAAGCTGATCTAATTGTTTACTTATCCTTTTGGATACACGCAGTCAGAAAAAAACACAACTGTCTTCCACCTCCAGTCAAGATAAAGGAATAGAGCCAGAGAACCATACCTTTTTGACTTAAAACCTTAATGTCTTAACACAATGACTGAGAAATTGCCAGGAAGGCTATGTTAACCAGTGTGATGTAAATGTGTCAACTGGTCTATGAAACTAGTGTATGATGCCCCATGATGATATCAATGTACACAGCTATGTTTTAATAAAAAAAAAACCCAAAAAACCTTAAATAAAATACATATTTGTATCTTGGCCAAGAAAGAAGAGATTTATGGCAAAGAACGTTTCTGAGTCAGGGGAAACAGGTGATGTTAAGAAAGTGAAGGACGTTGTTCCCTTCCTTTCCCTTGCTAATCGTCTCTGACATGCACCTGGCCACCCAATCTGGGCTACTGAGACTTTAGCATTCTGCAGCAGTCACACTGTCTGGGAGTTTGAAATCTACTTTGGTCCCCAGATTGTTCTCCTCCTGATAGGTAGGTAAGTGAGGTCACTGCTTTTACACACACACACACACACACACACACATACACACACACACACACAAGCAACTACTCACCGTTGTCATTTCCTTTACTTAAAAAGAATCAGAGAAGAGGCTGGTAAGCAGGACCACTTACACAAAGGTGCCTGAGTAAAACTTAAATTAGACAAATGAAGCTAATTTAGACTTAAAATGTTTAATCTAATGGTAATTAGATTTGTGGTCAAATAAATAATAGTAAAATATTTCATCTAATTAGTAATTAGAGAAATAAATCTAATTTAGACTTAAAATATTTTCAAAGGAAATAAATTATTCTTATGTTAAAATTGTGTGATTTTTGTTTTCTTAATCTGTACAAATGAGCATTCTGCGAAATGTGTACTGTGAAATATGGGGATGATGAATAGCTTTTACTCGGAAAAGTAAATATGATTGGGAATGCTGGGTTAGACCAAGTTTAACAATTTATTTTTGCCTCGAGCCATTAATATCTCTATGTATATCAGGTGCTCCAAGAAGGTGACCGTGTGTGTAGTCATCGTTTTAAACTAATCTCATTATAGTAATATTTCCTTTTTAAACCACTATGAAGCAGGAGTATTCTGTGGAGACATACCAGTTTGTAAAGAAATCCTATGATCCGAAGAACCAGCAGCGTCAGCACCACCTGGGAGATGGTTCAAAATGTAGACTCTCAGACCTTACCTATACTTGCTGAATCAGAATCTTTGTGTTAACAAGCACCCCAAGTTATTCATATAGATGTCTTAATGAATTTTCAGTGCACATCTATTGAACACTTAACTATAGTCAGACAATGCTAGAAATTTTCAAGCATATTATTTACTTCTCATTTTAAACAAAAGCTTAAATATCCTTATATGTCCTAGGGTTAATTTTCCAGTAGAAAAGGAGTGAGAAACTCCAAACTTTCAGCCTGTTGCTGAAATAATTTTTATTTTTACAATAGGTATCAGTGCTGAAATTGAATATTTTTTAATGTAGTATTTTTTTAGAGCAGCTTTAGCAAAATTTAGCATAGAGTACAATGAGTTCTCATATATGCCCTATACTCAGCATGCACATCCTCTCCTACTGTCAACATTCCACACCAGAGGGGTAGATTTGTTACAATCGGTAAACCTTGACACATCATTATCACACAAATCCTTTAGTTTGCATTAGGGCTCGCTCTTGGTATTATACATGCCATGGAATTTGACAAATGTATCTCCAATTATAGTAACATACAGTATGATTTCACCCTCCAAACATCCTCTGTGCTCTATTTATCCATGCCTGCTTCCCCACAATCCCTAGCAATGACTGGTTGTTTTACTCTCTCCATAGTTTTGTCTTTTCGAGAATGTCATATAGTTAGAATCGTGCAGTATATAGCCTTGTGATATTGGCTGATTTCACCTGCAATATTTATTGAAGGTTCCTCCGTGTCTTTTCATGGCTTGATAGTTCATTTCTTTTTAGTGCTAAATAACTTTCCGTTGTCTGGATTACCACATTTTATTTATTCCTTCACCTGGTGAAGTGTTTGAGGTTGCTATGAGCTATGACTCCACAACACTCTCTCTCTCAAAAAAGTAGAATTTAAAGACCTTTGTAAAATAAAAAAATGGCCTTTGTATTTTAGAAATTGACTGGAAGACCATTATGAAAGTAAATACAAAGATAGGAAATAGAGTTTTAATTTCCAATTTACAATCCTAATATTCCAATTCCTTATAGTGAACAATAGCATGAAAAAAGGAAATAAAATAATATTTTTTATGTCTCAAATAAGTATTCCTTTCATTTGATGAGGTAAAGGATTTTTCTAAAATTAGAAACAGATCACTTCTAAATCTCAAATGAAATGTTTGATTCAGGAATTATCCTTAACAAATAATACCATAGAACAATATGTTAAGGGTGAAATATTCCATGAAGAGATCAAGCTGCCCTTATTCTTAACATCACTATGTTTTATCAACTTTATCAGTAAAAGTCATTTACACAACATCACTTACCCCTGATGTGATCATTTTCTCTCTCTCTGTCACACAACCCCTCCCCCTCCACCTGTGAAGTTTTCTTTCCAAAAATATGAATTCTGAACTGGATCAAGCCTCTAGGCCACATTATATTTGTGGGAAATATGATTGAGGACCAAGACAAATGACACCTCAAGGGAACAATCAGGAAAATCCAGATTCTGACATATTCTCTGGAATAATTTTTCCAAGTCCTGATTCACATCAAAGTCATGAAGAAGAAAAAACAGGACAGGAAACTGCTCTTGATTAAAGAACATTAAGAAACATAACAGCAAAATGTGAATTGCAAATCTTATGTGGGTCATGATTTAAACAAACAAAAAAATAAAAACTGTGATAGAAAGGAATTATGGGGCGGTGCCTGTGGCTCAAAGGAGCAGGGCGCCAGCCCCATATGCCGGAGGTGGAGGGTTCAAACCCAGCCCTGGCCAAAAACTGCAAAAAAAAAAAAAAAAAGAAAAGAAAAAGAAAGGAGTTATCATACCAGTTTTGTAGTTGTGATATTTTCATTGTGTTCACATAAAATGCCCATAAATTTTAGAGGTGCATGCTGAAATTAGTAGGAACCAAGTAGTACTCAACCTCTTGAGTATGTTCTTTCACACATATACCAATAACTTTTCTCTCCTTTCTTTTGCTTTTCCGTACCCCTCCTCACTTAAGTCACGTTTCTATATTCACTAGAACCATGCCTTTTAAATGGGCTGGCATGCCTCTACCCATCCCATGTGAAGCTCTCTGTCTCAACCATTTGTACTTTTACAACTTTCAAGAGTCATCCCAGTCCATCTCCAACCTACATTTACTATGCAACCCTGTACAACCATTCTTGCACATGGTGTTAATTATCTTCTCAACTCTTTATTACTAATATGGTATTTGTCATGCTCTTTATTATCATTATTATTTACTGCTTATCCATGAACTTATTACATTATTGCATACTGACTATGTGTTAGGCACTATTCTTAAGGAGATGGCTATATGGTAGTGAAAAAGCAGGTCCCTGCCCTTTTGGGTGTCATATTCAAATCATGAATCAGAAGATAAAAATACACAAAATATGTAATGGTAAATGATGGTAAGTGGTGTGGTGGCAATAATAGAGGAGAGCAAATGAAGTGGGATTTGGGGCCTACTTTCTTCCATTTGTGCTGCTATAATAGACTACCACACAGACTGGGTAATTTATAAAGAACAGAAATTTGTTTTCTCACAGTTCAGGAGTCTGAGAAGTTCAAGATGAAGGTGGTGTCATTTGGTGAGGGCCTTCTTCACATGATGGAAAGCAAAAGGGCTAAAAAAAGGAAGAACACTGTGCCTTTTTACAATTTTATTTTTTTTATTTATTTTTGAGATAGAATCTCACTTTATCACCCTTGGCAGAGTGCTCTGGCATCACAGCTCATAGCAACCTCAAACTCTTGGGCTCAAGTGATCCTCTTGCCTCACCCTCCCAAGTAGCTGGGACTACAAGTGCCCACCACAATGCCTGGCTACTTTTAGAGACGGGGTCTTGCTCTGTCTCAGGATGGTCTCGAACCTGTGAGCTCAGGCAATCCACCCACCTTGGCAGCCCAAGAATTTTATGGTTGCTGTGAGCTGTGACGCTATAGCACTCTACTGAGGGTGACAAAATGAGACTCTGTCTCAAAAAAAAAAAAAAATTGCTAAAAATGCTAAAGATCACATAAGCCTTCTGAAAGTCATAATGTTTTTCCTGGTGGAGGATCTTGCCTTTGTGTTGATGACTGTTGACTGGCAAGGGTGGTGATTGCTAAAGGTTCAGATGGCTATGGCAGAAAGATTTCTGTGTAGCATGTAATGTTGTTTGATAACATTTTACCAATAGTAAAACTTCTTTCAAAATAGGAGTCAGTTATCTCAAACCTTCCTAGTGCTTTATTAACTAAGTTTATGTAAAATTCTAAATCTTTTTTTTTTTTTTGCAGTTTTTGGCTGGGGCTGGGTTTGAACCCACCACCTTTGGCATATGGAGCCGGTGCCCTACTCCTTTGAGCCACAGGTGCCACCCCTGTTCTAAATCTTTTGTCGTCATTTCAACAACGTTCACCGCACCTTCATGAGGAGATTACATCTCAAGAAAGTACTTTGCTAATCCATAAGAAGCAACTCCTCTTCTATTCAAGTTCTGTCGTGAGATTGCAGCAATTCACTCACATCCTTAGACTACACTTCTAATTCTAGTCCTCTTGCTATTTCCACCACATTTGCAGCTACTTCCTCCATTGTAGTCATGAACCTTTTCAGAGTCATCCACGATGGTTGAATCAGCATCTGCCAAACTCCTGGTAATGTTATTTTGACGTCCTCCCATAAATCACAAGTGTTCTTAATGGCGCCTAGAATGGTGAATCTTTTCTAGAAGGTTTACAATTTGCTTTGCCCAGATTTATCAGAGTACTCACTATCAATAGTAACTATAGCCTTATGAAATTTATTTCTTAAATAATAAAACTTGAAAGTCAGAATTACTCCTTGATCCAGTGGCTGAAGAACAAATGCTTTCTTAGCAGGAATGAAAACAATATTACTTAATCTCCTAGAACATCTACATCCGAGCTCTTGGTTGACCAGGCACATTGTCAGTGATCAGTAACATTCTGAAGTAAATCTTCTTTACTGAGCAGTAGGTCTCATCAGCAGGCTCAACATATTCAGTAAGCCATGCTGTATACAGATGTGCTGTCATCCAGGCTTTGTTGTTCCATATATAGAACACAGGCAGACTAGATTTAGCATAATTTTTTTTTGAGACAATCTCACTTTGTTGCCCTTGATAGAGTGCTGTGGTGTCACAGCTCACAGCAACCTCAAACTCTTGGGCTTAGGCGATTCTCTTGCCTCAACCTCCCAAGTAGCTGGGACTATAGGTGCCCACCACAATGCCCGGCTATTTTTTGGTTGTAGTTGTCACTGTTGTTTGGCAGGCCCAGGCTGGTTTCGAACCTGCCGGCTCTGGTGTATGTGGCTGGTACCCTAGCTGCTGAGCTACAGGCCCCGAGCCAGGTTTAGCATGGTTCTTAAAGGCTCTAGGATTTGCAGAATGGTCAATGAGCATTGGCTTCAATCTAAAGTCACCAGCTTCATTAGCCCCTAATAAAAGACTCAGCTTGTCCTTTGAAGCTTTGAAACCAAGAGCTGACTTCTCTGTAGCTATGAAAGTCCTCGATAACATTTTTTTTTTTTCAATATAAGGCTATTTTTGGGGGTGGTGCCTGTGGTTCAGTGGGTAGAGCGCTGGCCCCATATACCAAGGGTGGCAAGTTCAAACCTGGCCCCAGACAAACTGCAATCAAACAAACAAACAAAAGGCTATTTTGTCTACAGTGAAAATCGATTGTTTACTGCCTGTACCTTCATCAATTATTTTAGCTAGATCTTCTGCAGCTTGCTTACTGGAGTTTCTATATTATCACTTGTTGCTTCACCTTGTACTTTTGTGCTAAGGAGACATCTTTTTTCCTGGAACCTCATAAACTAACCTCTGCTAGCTTCCATCTTTTCTTTTGTAGCTCCTCCCCTCTGTCAGTCTTCATAGAATTGGAGAGATTTAAGGCCTTGCTATGAATTAGGGCTTGGTTTAAGGGAATGTTGTGACTTGTTTCATGTTCTATCCAGACTGCTAAAACTTCCTCCATGTCAGTAACAAGACTCTTTTGCTTTCTTATCACTTGTGTGTTCTCTGGGGTAGTACTTTTAATTCCCTTTTCCTTTGCACTCACACCTTGGCTAATTGTTCAGCACAAGGGGTCTAGATTTTAGCCTGTTTCTGCTTTTGACATGCCTTCCTCACTAAGCTTAATCATTTCTAACATTTGGTTAAAGTGAGAGATGTGTGACTTGTTTTTCCACTTGAACACTTAGAGGTTACTGTAGAGTTATTTATTAGGTTAATTTTAATATATTCTTTTTTTTTTTTTTTTATTTATTAAATCATAGCTGTGTACATTGATATGATCATGGGGCATCATATACTAGCTTCATAAACCATTTGACACATTTTCATCCCAATATTCAACATAGCCTTCCTGGCATTTTCCCAGTC
>CAUYPK010140132.1:0-14158 GCA_963574355.1 Loris lydekkerianus | reverse complement strand
GTGGTCTACACTATTAGATTAGTCTTGGATTGATGACAGTTAACCTGTTTCTCTGGAGTGATACTCATGCATTAAGCTTGATCTTACCAGAAGCTATTGTCAAAAAGGCCTCAGCAGAAGCAGGAATGGACCGTGAATTCACAGTCTTAGGCTGACCAGCTTTTGCAGCAATCCTTGCCCAGGATGCCAATGCAGATTCCTGAGCTGACGTTACCACTTCCACTCTCTCCAGCTCTTCTGTTTTCACACTCATCTTGGACCTATCCTGAGGTCTTGCTCTCTTGAGTTTCCTGAGGTCTTGGTCTCTGCCTTGAGTTTCCTTGAACATGAATGTACTCTGGCCTCCTTTGATGTTTCAGGAATTTCACATTTCTGTTCAGGAAAGCCATGCTCCTGAAGCCTCAGAAAAACTTCTGTTTCCTTGCCGTCAATACTCAACTTGAATTGCTGTCACCAGTTCCTCAAAGTGTCTTGACACCCATCATTAATGGGAGGCAAAATAGTTGGCAAGGGAAAGTCAGGTTTTTTACATCTAGCTTTTTGGATGGCTTTTGATTATTTATTTGTTGGAGATAGATGAATTTTCCTGAACTTCTCAGAAGTGTAGGCCTGGCTTACTGAGGCAGTCCCTGTCCTCATATCTTCACTGTGTTTCTGAGGATTGTTCAGTTTGACATAGAAGTTGAAAAAACAGTTGGTTCCATTTGTTTATTATTTGAATCATCTTTAACTGGAACCAATGTCAAAAATCACACACACGCAAAAAAAAAAAAGAAAGAAAAAAAAAAGAGAGAGAGAATTGCTTGAGTCTGAGAGTTTGAGGTTGCTGTGAGCTATGACGCGGCAGTTTTCTACCAAGGGGAACAAAATGAGACTATCTCAAAAAAATTTTTTTTTCAAAAATATACAATTCATAAGTTTTAAGTTTTGAGCCATCCTGAAGTCCTGCTCAGGATGTGACTCCCCTGCATTTGTCCAGCATATCCATGGCTGACTACACTAATTGCTTGTTAGTCACTTAGTAGTCATCTCGGTTATCAGATCAATTGTCACCGTGTTGCACTGCTTGTGTTCAAGGAACCTTATTATACTTAATTATGGCCCCAAAGTGCAAGAGTGGTGTTGCTGACAATTCAGACATGGCAAAGAGATGCCATATGGTGCTTCCTTGAAATGAAAAGGTAAAAGCTAAGGAAAGAAAAAAGATGTATGCTGAGGTTGTCAAGAACTATGGTAAGAATGAATCTTCTGGGCGGCGCCTGTGGCTCAGTGAGTAGGGTGCCAGCCTCATATACCAAGGGTGGTGGGTTCGAACCTACCTGGCCCCGCTCAAACCGCAACAAAAAAATAGCCGGGTGTTGTGGTGGGCGCCTATAGTCCCAGCTACTCAGGAGGCTGAGGCAGGAGAATCGCCTAACCCCAGGAGCTGCAGGTTGCTGTGAGCTATGATGCCATAGCACTCTACTGAGGGTGATGGGATGACACTCTGTCTCAAAAAAAAAAAAAAAAAGAATGAATCCTCTATGAAATTATGAAGAAGAAAAAAGAAACTGCTGGTTTTTCTGTTGCACTTCAAACTGCAAAAATTATGGCCACACCAGCCTGAGCCAGAGTGAGACCCCATCTCTAAAAATAGCCGGGTGTTGTGGCAGGTGCCTATAGTCCCAGGTACTTGGGAGGCTGAGGCAAGAGAATCACTTGAGCCCAAGAGTTTGAGGTTGCTGTGAGCTATAATGCCATGCATGGCACTGTACCGAGGGTGACAAAATGAGACTCTCCCTCCAAAACAAACAAAACAAAACAAAACATGGTCACAGTGCTCAGTTAAGATGAAAAAGGCATTAGTAAATGTGTGGATGGAAGCTATGAACAGAAATATGTTCACATAGCAATTGATTTGGGTATAATCTGAAGTTTCAGGCATCTGCTGGGGGTCTTGGAGGTCATCCCCCACAGATAAGGGGAGACTACTGTATACACACTGAGGGACATATGCATATGTGTACATATACATGCACATGTGGAGATAGATCTATACACATATTTCCTACTTCTATCCTCTAAAAGAGGGCCAGAAGCAAAGACACCCTGGTAGAAATGGGCATATCTAGCTTGCAGGGTTTGGCTTCTAAATAGCATTTTCCATTTAAAGGAACCAGAGTTCTTTAGAGAAATGGTTGACTCTAGGACTGAAATAGGTAAAACAAATGAGAAAGGGACATCTTCTTATTCTACAAAGTAAGAAAATGCTGAAGGCATGACAAGAATTTACTGAAAGGACACAAGAGGTGCTTTGAAGGATCCCCTACTGGTCAAATCTGGGCAATTCAACTATCACAATAAATGATAATTACTGATTTTGAGCCTTTGAATAAAATAGGAATCTGTTAATATATATGGACAAAAATTAAATGAGTAAATGGAGGAGGAAGGAAATCTCTGACAACAGAAGCCTCAAAGTATCTCCTCACAAAATACTTAGGATTGACTCGGTGAAAGTACCCGCAACATACCATCTTTACTAAAAGTAGTAAGAATTCAGAGAACCAGTAATGGGACGAATCTGCCCCAGGTTCCTGCTGATAAGATGCAGTGAGAAAAGCAAGGCATCTCTCTGGGGTACTCTGGCTACAAATGCATAAATCATGAGGAAACATCAGATAAGTGCAGGACATTCTACAAAGTAACTACATGCTTCAAAAAATATCAAAGTTCACTGGGCACCCTGGCAGGTGCCTGTCATCCCCCTCACTTGGGAGTGAGTGTGAGGCAGGAGAATCGCTTCAGCCCAGGAGTTGAAGTCCTTCCTCCCAGGCAGCATAGTGAGATCCTATCTCTAGGAACAATAACAACAAAATAAATGTCAAGGTCGATGGCTCACTCCTGTAATCCTAGCACTCTGGGAGGCCAAGGCAGGTGGAATGTTTGAAATCAGGAGTTCAAGACCAGCCGGAGCAAGAGTGAGAACCAATCTCTAAAAATAAATAGCAGGGCAATGCAGCTGGTGGCTATAGTCCCAGCTACTGGGGAGGCTGAGGCAAGAGGATCACTTGAGCCTAAGAGTTTGAGGTTGCTGTGAGCTATGACACTACAGCACTCTATGGGGAGGTGAAAAAGTGAGACTCTGTCTCAACCTCCCCCCCAAACCCAAATGTTATAGTCATGAAATTGTTGCAACATAAGAATGATTAAAGAGAAATGGTAGCTGTAAAGGGTCTAAGCTTGTACATGATATTATTGGAACAATAGGGGAAATTTGAATGGTTCTGTGAATTATATGGTAATGTTGGATCAGTATTGTCAATGTTAATTGAGGTTATAATGTGTAAGAGAATGTCCTCATGTATAGAAAATACACACTGAAGGAATCAAGTGGAAGGGGCATTATATCTGTAACTTTTTCTCAAATGGTTCTAGAAAAATCAACTTTTGTGTGTGTGTACAGAAAAAGTAAGGCAAATGTAATAAAATGGTAACAGTTGGTAATCTGGGCGATTATGAGCACTTAGAGTACATGGAAAGTACAGTTACTTGGAGACCCAAGTACTATTTTTACAATTTTTCTAGGAAGTTCAAATTTCAAAAATAAAAAAATTAAAAAACAGAAAAATGGATCTACTAAGGGTCTCTATGCACATGGACTGTCATGAATCAAACTGAGCAGTTCAGTCCAAATCCAGTCCAGCGTTTATGGAGTAACAGTTAAGTTCAAGGTACCATCAGTGACCCAATCACCGCTCTCAGGCTGCTCACCAAGAGGCAGTGATGGTGCAGCAACATGGGTGGAAAACAGGACAGGAGTCTAGACAGATGACACCAATAGGTAAACTGCCACAGGTATTCAAAGGAACAGGAGACTCCTGGAGGAGGAGGTGCATGCAGGGGCCCTTGATGGGATTTCCATGTCCAGAGAAAGATCTTTTCAATCACCGCGCAAGTGGGACTATTTCTTGCTTCTATACACTTGTTCTTACTGTGCTTCTGCCTGGAATGTGGGCAGTTGGTGAGGTTGAAGGAGCCACTGCATCTATTTTTTAAGACCAACTCATGTTTCTTTGTGACTTTCTCTGACTAGTTCACTCCCTTCCACATAGGAGAATCTTTTTCTCCATCTTTAGCGCCTGTATTATTGCACACGTGGCTCCTTATGGCGCTCCTCAATTCGTCTGTGCATCCCGTCCAGCCCGCAGCCTCCTTGTTGGCTTTGCACGTTTGTATCACCACTGTGTGGCCACAGTTGGGGCTCAATAATGTCAAAATCATCAAATCAACCATATCCCCTTCCTTTCCTTTTCTACACCTAACTAAAGGCTATATCTAGTTAATAAAAACTGGACATGGATTTTTTTTATTTCAAGTAGTATGAAACACAAACTTTAGGAAAAACAGTTTCTTCTATACCCTGAAACATCAGTGAAGGTGGAGGGAGAGATGGACTAGTATGTTAGTAATAACAACAAGATCCGCCACAATAGCCACTTACATTTTTAGCTGATGAATGATCCCGTGACTAACCCACATAGAAACATGCTACTCTTGGGATTACATTAGGGGAGGCACCATAATGACCACAGCTGATTTTAAGAACCAAACAAAATTATGTTAAACACTGGTGCCTGGGACCTCCTTCCATCAAAGTGGGTATTTATATAAGGCCAACTGACCTTATTATAATTATTAGCAATTGCCAGCATTCCTGTAAACACCCTTCATGCAAGCATCATAAGCAGCTAACAAATGCCAGAAACTGTGAACACAGGTGTCACCTGACCCATCTGTAGAATGAGGAAGCATTTGGGGGAAGAAGGCAGCTGCTGCCTCTGAGCGGGCCACACTTGAGCCCCGGCCTGCTATGAAGGCTCCAGTTACAAAGCCAAATGGCTCCTCTCCTTCTCCATGGTAACTGCAGTTTGGGGTTTGAAAGAACATCTTTCATGAGTCTGTTCATTTTCCACCTCTTACTATGTACCACGTACGAGATTGCTGCCTTCCTGGGAGCAGTAAGTCATCCATCTGCTGAAGAATGTTGGGAAAGTGGGAAAGTTTCCCCTCGCTATAGTGAACCAGTAAGTCATAAAGCTTTCCTTTGTCTACTGTTGTCATCAGTTTCAAACATTTGTTCCTAGGAGTGTTGTTTTACCCTCAAGGGAACAGCCTCTTCACCTCACAGGCAAGGTGGCAGCTGTTGGTAGAATTTTTGACACTAGATTATTTTAAGGCATTTCAAGAGTGGGTGAAAACTCACTCTAGTGAAAAATTCCTTTAAAAAAAAAAAAAAAACTTTTAGAAATAAATCAGAATAACATCTGAGCCCTGCTAGCTCCTCTAAAACCAAAATTTTACTTGGTCCCCAGAAACATTTGCAAGATTCTATCCTGAAAACCACGTCAGGAGCCGTCCTTAACAAAGAATAAAAGGAATCATTTTCACATGCTGTTCACCAGAGTGGCCTTTGACCAGTAGCAGAACAGCAAAAAAGATCATTGTATCCTTGTAATTACAGCTTCTGATTTTAGCAATTTCACTTTGAAAGGATAAAACAGAGAAGCTCAGTGGCATCTGTTATATAATTTCTATAATGTTCACTTAATAGTAAATATCAGCTTGATTCTATAGTTTGTTGATACGGTCTTGAAGCAAATTAAAAAACAGTTTTCATCTCTACACATGACGGAGCACAGGACGTTTCTCTGTCTTTTCCCACCGTCCCTGGCACTGCTTTGTATGATTTGAGCCAAGGTAAATGAAGAAGCTTGCAACTATCACTACTGTATCTACAAGGGAGTTCACAGTCGGCCCAGCCTCACATTGTCCGTAGGAAGAGGGCAGTGCTATGACCCACCACTGATGGATGAGGAAATGAAGGCCCAAAGAAGATATGTGACAGCTGGTCCTAGAATATAGTTCTCATGGTCCTAAATTTAGCCCCTCGAGTCATGACATCTCTTCTGGTTGGGGATTATGGTTTTAAAAATGATTGCTCATGCAGCAAATCGTTAGGATAAACAATCTAATAATTCATGATGAAGGAACTAGAAAACCAGGCTAGCAACAAGTGTATGACAGCTTGAATCTTCACCAGCTGTATTCCTTGGCCCCCAGCCAGGATGCCATCTGACCTTCAAGTTGGCCAAGCGCATGGGTATTGCTTGTCAGTACTCAGAACAAAAAAATAAAATAAAATAAAATAAAATAAAATAAAATAAAATAAAATAAAATAAAATAAAATAAAATAAAATAAAATAAAATAAAAATCAAGCGGCGCTCATAGCTCTGTGGGTAGGGAGCTGGCCACATACACCAAGGCTGGCAGTTTTGAACCCAGCCCAGGTCCGCCAAACAACAATGACAACTGCAACAAAAAAATAGCTGGGCGTTGTGGTGGGCACCTGTAGTCCCAGCTACTTGGGAGGCTGAGGCAAGAGAATCACTTAAGCCCAAGAGTTGGGGGTTGCTGTGAGCTGTGACGCCATTGCACTCTACCAAGGGCGATATAGTGAGACTCTGTCTCAAAAACAAAACAAAAAAACCCCCGAAAAACCACTGTGATATTTTAGAGAAACAGAATTTCTTTAGGGAGAGAACAAGGTAGAGAAAATAAAGATGCTGCATGTTTTGAAATAGGCTTAAATTCTTCTTGGATATGGTTGTGAAAGTGAAAAGCATTCACTTACTATTAATCGAGTATGTGTTGAACACTTACTTATGATACTAGCCCTGTATAAAGATTGTAAAGAAGAAGAAAAGGTTGTTAAGTCAATGGTTTGCTATCTAGTTGAGGAGAATGCACAAGATGCAGGACCAACAGCTGGCAAACTTTGGCCTATGGGCCAAACCCAGCCTACCTTCTGTTTTTTTTTTTTGTGCAGACCATAGGCTAAGAATAGTTTCCTTTTATTATTTTATTTTATTTTTTACTTTTTTGAGACAGAGTCTCACTCTATCACCCTGGGTAGAGTACTGTGGCATCATCGCTCACACCAACTTCAAACTCTTAGGCTTGAGTAATCCCCTTGGCTTCAGCTTCCTGACTAGCTAGGACACAGGTGCCCACCACAATGCCCAGCTAGTTTTTCCATTTTTAGTAGAGATGGGGTCTCGCTTTTGCTCAGGCTGATCTAGAACTCCTGAGCTCAAGCCATCCACTCACCTCGGCCTCCCAGAGTGTTAGGATGACAGGCGGGAGCCACAGTACCTGGCCAGATTACTCTTAAATGGTTGAAAAAAAAAAAAAATCAAAAGAAGACCAATGTTTTATAACATATGAAAATTATATGAAATTTAAATTTTAATGTCCATAAATAAGATTTTATGAGAGCATAGCCACACTCACTAATTTACTATTATCGATGGCTGCATTCATGCTACAGTGGGGGGTAGAGTTGAATAGTTGTGACCGACACCATATGGGTTGCAGAACTTAAAATATTTACTATCTGGTCCTTTACAGAAAAAGTTTGCTGACCCCCTGAGTTGGATAATACTCTCCTGAAGCTAAGGGGGGTAATTTGGAGCCAGTTGAAGAACCAGGGGACTTCCACAGAGAGAGGGATGACTCTGGGTGGGAATAAAGCTTCAAGGAGGATGTGGCTTCAATGGAGCTTAAAGAATAAAGACATGGAACTTCATGGCTAGGGGCAGGCGGATATGGCTTGTCTGTTTGGCTCCACCACTGAAAGTGATGAGACCTTAGTAAGTTCTTTAACTCTTCTGTATCTCAGTTTCCTCAACTGCTAATGGAAATAACCATACCTATCTCCTAGGGCTGTTGTAAAGCTCAGAGCAAGCTACCACATGCCAAGCCGTTAGCACACTGCCTGGTACAGAGCTGGGTCTCAGCAATGTTAGCTGTCAATAATGGTGATTATCAGCTCTCACACTTGGGTATCTGCTCATAAAAGTCAACATTTCACCTAAAAATTAAAATTTGGGGAGGTTATCAACAAATATGCTTTTGAAATCTTAGGAGATGAATTTGAGCAATTAAATTCTATAAAGTTGTTAAAAATGGTGTCATAAGGAATAATAACAGGAAAATGTTCCCAGTGTGTGCTATGAAAAGAAAAATAAAACCACATTATGAATAATCCCTTCAGGGTAAGATATTATAGAGTATAACTGAGGAAAAAAAAAAAAAAAGAATACTGCCTGCCTGTTGGCATTGTTCTTTTATAACCTACTATCATCTGCGTTCTCTTCACTTTTCTTAGCTCAGAAATTCTTTTTATTTATTTATTTATCTTTTGAGACAAAGCCTCAAGCTGTCACCCTGAGTAGAGTGCCGTGGCATTACAGCTCACAGCAACCTCCAACTCCTGGGCTCAAGTGATTCTCCTATCTCTGCCTCCCAAGTAGCTGGGACTACTGGTGCCCGCCACAATGCCCAGCTATTTTTTGGTTGCAGTCATCATTGTTGTTTGGCGGGCCCAGGCTAGATTTGAACCCACTAGCTCAGGTGTATGTGGCTGGCGCCTTAGCTGCTTGAGCCACAGGCGCTGAGCCTAAGCTCAGAAATTCTATCTTTTCAGTATATCTAGATTGGAAACTCTCTCTGAGAACCTGGTGAAGCTATTGACCCCTCTCCTTGATAAATGCACACTGCATGCGCACACACACACACACACTTTTGATAAATGCACACTGCATGCACACACATACACACATACACACACACACTTTTGCATATAATCTTCGGGCTTAATGGATCCCTTGAAGCCCATCCTTGGTTTCCAGGTTAAGAACTCCTGCTCTAGTTTCTCACTCACACTTATAAAACCCACAAGATGTCAATAACACGCCCAGAATGCTAAATTACTAATTTATAAAGAAGGAATAATGTCAAGTGGACTAAAATCCTTACACTGGCTGATCAGCTCGTTATCTTGCTATACAAAAGCAGCACAGACAAAAGCAGCACAGACAGCCAAAACACAATTAAAAGTGAACATGGAATCACAGCAAAGGGAATTCAAGAATTGGCCTTAATGGCTCTTGTCGCCAAGCTAGGATAGTCAGATGCACTCATTTCCACTGGAGAGGTAACCCCTGCCAAGAACTCTGGAACAGCAAGTCCAGAGCCTCTCCTGTGGACAATTCTTGATGTTTGTACTGTCTGCTTGCAGACGCAGTGAAGGCTGAACTCCCTCTGTTATCACTCCTGCCAAAAAAGGTGCAGCGCAAACAGTGGGGCTCCAGATATGCTGATTTCTGTCACTTCTATCAGGAAATGTCACACATACGTAGATTTCAGTTTAGGGTGGGTTTCTTGTGCCTAGTTTTCATAATTTCCTTATCAGAAGGGATTCTTGTCTTCAAATTTAGGAGGTGCCTACTGTCCCCCACCTCTTCCCTACCTCTCATCCATACTGACTAGAGAAGGGAGCAAAGAATCCTGTCATTTCCTTCTTTTTTTATTCCCTTTCCCCCTGCCCTCCTTTCCTCTCCCTTCTTTTCCTTTCAAATATCTCTTACTTTGAAACAGCTTAAGACTTATAGGAAGTTTCAAAAGAGTGCCTTTCTTCCTTTCTCTCTCTCTCTCTTTTTTTTTTTTTTGTTTGAGACAGAGTCTTACTATGTCGCCCTCAGTAGAGTGCTGTGGCATCACAGCTCACAGCAACCTCACACACTTGGGCTCAAGCGATTCTCTTGCCTCAGCCTCCCAAGTAGCAGGGACTACAGATGCCCCCCACAATGCTCAGCTATTTTTTTTATTGCAGTTGTTGTCGTTTAGCTGGCCTGGGGCAGGTTTGAACCTGCCAATCTTGGGTGTATGTGGCTGGCACCATAACCACTGTGCTACGGGCGCCAAGCCTCTCTCTTTGTTTTAAACAACTTTTTATTTTAAAATAGTTTAGATTTACAAGTTTTTAAACTATGAGTATAGAAGGCTGCCCTGGACATGTATACTTCACCTAGCTTCCCCCAGGGGAAATAACTCATATAACCACAGGACGGGTCAAAACAAGGAAGTAACAATGGTGTGATATCATTAACTCAGGCACAGACTTTAGTCATATTTTACTAGCTTGTACTCTTTGTGTGGGGGTATGTAGTTATGTAAAACTTTAGCACATTTGTAGATTGAGAAACCAACTTTATAATCAGGATATCATGAAGAAATTTTCTCATGTTGTTCCTTAATAGTCAGTGATTTGTTTTTCTTTTCTTTTTTTTAGAGACAGTCTCCCTATGTCACCCTCAGTAGAGTGCCATGGCATCACAGCTCACAGCAACCTCAGACTCCTGGGCTTAGGTGATTCTCTTGCCTCAGCCCCCCGAGTAGTTGGGACTACAGGCGCCCGCCACAACACCTGGCTATATTTTTGTTGCAGTTTGGCGGGGACAGGGTTTGAACCCTCCACCCTTGGTATATGGGGCCAGCGCCCTACTCCCTGAGCCAGTCACTTCCCGATTTTGTTTATATACTCTACCCTCAGTGTTAGAAATCTTACTCAGTAGACTTTTGTATTTCAAGCACCTGAAATTCTTTTCTTTTTTTTTTTAGACAGAGTCTCACTCTGTCACCCTAGGTAGAGTGCTATGGCATCATCATAGCTCACAACAACCTCAAACTTTTAGGCTCAAAGCCCCTCTTGCCTCAGCCTCCCAAGTAACTGGGACTATAGGTGGCCACCACAAGATCAGGCTAGGGTCTCACTCTTGCTCAGCCTTGTATGGAACTCCTGAGCTCAAGTAATCCACCTGCCGTGGCCTCCCAGAGTGCTAGGATTACAGATGTGAGCCACTGCAGTGGCATGACACCCGAAATCCTTACGCAAATAACCTCAGGGACAACAGTTATGACCTCAACAATCAGCTCCCCTGGTAAAAACACATTTAGTACTATGAAGACCTAAATGGTAATTTTTAGACTCTAATTGTCTTGGGCTTTATTTCTGAATGTCAATAGTTTTTGTCATTTGGCAAATTTAAAAAAAATGTATATTCTCACTATTGTGTAGAAACAGTCTAAAAAAGGCTTTTTGGAAAAGTTCAGATTTCTGACCACAGTTTCTTTGACTATAGTGCATAATAATAATAAAAATAAAATTTATCAGTAAAATCTGTGAGATGTGTTAGTGCATACCTTCACACGACCCTAACCTTGTTTCCTCTGATCTCTGAAGTTTCTTATATATATGTCCTTCATATCACTTTTTTCACCTTTCTGAGTAGACAAATTCAGAGCCGATGTACTCTTATGGCAGATACCACCTGAGCTTTCACTCTTGGGAAATCTGCCTTTGGGGAGTTCAGCTTCCTGGCGAATCTTCTGAGCTGTATACTAGAGTTTGCCTCAGAGTTTGCATAAATACCTTTGCATGAGCATCCCCTAAGGTAGCCGGAAACTAAATGGTGACTGGAGCCAGCCCAGTGAGCTCAGTGTTCTAAATAAATACATGACAACACATGTGCACATTGAGTATAAATGCCATAAACGGCTCCATGGGGCAACTGTAGGGAACACGAGCATCATTCAACCTGGGAGAACAGAACTGAAACCTTCTCGGGGACTTTATTAATTCTCAGAGTAAAAACAATGGCAGCCGATCAAAGATTCTATAGAAGATGCTTGTCCTATGGTTGGAGGAGGGGAAAGTGACTGACAATTGCTGGTGGGAATGTAAAATGGTAAAGCCACTTTGGAAAACAGTTTGCCAGTTTATAGTTAAACATAAAACTAGGGGTGGCGCCTGTGGCTCAGTGAGTAGGGTGCCGGCCCCATATACCCAGGGGGCGGGTTCGAACCAGGCCCCAGCCAAACTGCAACAAAAATATAGCTGGGCATTGTGGCGGGCGCCTGTCGACCCAGCTACTTGGGAGACTGAGGCAAGAGAATCACCTAAGTCCAAGAGCTGGAGGTTACTGTGAGCTATGATGCCATAGCACTCTATCTCTGTGTCTAAAATTAAAAACAAACAAACAAGCAAACAAAAAAACCCATAAAACTACCTGGCAACTCTAATCTCAGGTATCTGAGAGAAATGGAAAATCTGACCACACAAAGACTTGCATAAGACTGTTCATAGCAGTATTATTCATAATTACCAAAAGCTGGGAACAACTTAAATGTCGATTCATTGGTAAGTGGATACATAAAATAGGTATCCATACTATGGAATACCAAACCCGCCCTGGCCAAACTGCAACAAATAAATAGCTGGGCGTTGTGGTGGGTGCCTGTAGTCCCAGCTATTTGGGAGGCTGAGGCAAGAGAATCACCTAAGCCCAGGAGTTGGAGGTTGCTGTGAGCTGTGTGAGGTCACGGCACTCTACCAAAGGTGATAAAAAGTGAGAATCTGTCTCAACAAAAAAAAAAAAAAAAAAAAAAAAAAAGAAGAAGAAGATGTTCTTCTAAAAAAAAAGAAGACAAAGAAGAAGATAATTTGGGTCTAGAAAGGTTTATAATTTTGGCTGGTACTTGAGTGAAAGGGCCAGCACTTCTGTCTCCTAGTGTACCCTCCGCTTCTCTGAACTCTGAATGGGAAGAGCCACTTCTGCAGACTCCTCGAGGAAAATCTTACTGGGAACAAGACAGGTTTATTTTAATCCAGTGTCGAGTAAATCTGGCCCAAGACCTGAGGAAGAGCCGAGCAGCGGCCTTGAAGTAAGAGCACCCTGGAGACACAGGGGAGGGAAGCAGCTGGCCTGGGAGGAGCCCAGGGTGTGTGGTGGGCACCCAGGCCTACAGAGGACCTCACACTGTGATGAACGATGCCCACCTTACCCACCTTACTTTTGCTACTGTCAATTGTCCTGTCTTATTCAGGACACACTGAAGATAACAGGGCCAGAAGAAGCTAGCTGAATGAGGAAGATAACGTGTACGTGTAGCAGTGTAGACCAGGAGAGGAGCCCAGGAAGGGGAGATACACTCATGATGCCCACCCAGGGTTCAGAAGAGGACAGCTTGGAATTTGTATAGTGTGAATTCAGTTACATACTTTGGGTTCACATAGAATCACTTATCAGCTCTGGGTTCTTTTTTTTTTTTTTTTTAAAGAATTGCAAAATCTATTGTGGTTGTCTTTGAAGTCTACCTTATAGGTATACTTTTAAGTCTACAGTTAAAAATACAAGTTACATGTCATATAGGTGATACATGGTTGAAGGTCCCCTGAGGGATACTTCAAGGAGATGGGCTTTTAATTCTCAGAGTTAATGCAAGACTTAATTTGTCATCACTTTGGCTATCAGGCTGTAAGAACATCAGCAGTAAGAATTCCATTTATTTATTCCTCCTAGTGGAGGGAAGGTATAGAAATAATTAGAATTATAATTTTTAAAAATCGTCAAAGAAGGGGGAAAAATAATATCCATCATACAAGTACAAACAATATACCAGACATGGGATGAGCCCTTATGTATTCATCAATCCTAACCCACAAATCCTAAATAGGTCTTTTTCTTTTCTTGGATTTTTATAATTTATTTATGCATTTTTTTCTTTTGATGTACAGTTATGTAATTTCTTTTTTTTTATTATTAAATCATAGCTGTGTACATTAATGCGATCATGGGGCACCATACACTGGTTTTATAGACCGTTTGACACATTTTCATCACACTGCTTAACATAGCCTTCCTGACATTTTCTTAGTTATTGTGTTAAGACATTTATATTCTACATTTACTAAGTTTCACATGTACCCTTGTAAGATGCACCGCAGGTGTGATCCCCCCAATCCCCCTCCCTCTGCCCATCCTCCTCCCTCCCTCCCTTCCCTCTCCCCCTTTCCCCCCCTTCCCTCTCCCTCTTCCCCATATTCTTAGGTTATAGCTGGGTTATAGCTTTCATGTGAAAGCCATACATTAGTTTCATAGTAGGGCTGAGCACATTGGATACTTTTTCTTCCATTCTTGAGATACTTCACTAAGAAGAATATGTTCCAGCTCCATTCATGTAAACATGAAAGAGGTAAAGTCTCCTTCTTTCTTTAAGGCTGTATAATATTCCATGGTGTACATATACCACAATTTATTAATCTATTTGTGGATCGATGGGCACTTGGGCTTTTTCCATGACTTAGCAATTATGAATTGGGCTGCAATAAACATTCTGGTACAAATATCTTTGTTATGATGTGATTTTTGTTCTTCTGGGTATATACCTAGTAGAGGAATTATAGGATTGAATGGCAGATCTATTTTTAGATCT
>CAUYPK010140130.1:0-10285 GCA_963574355.1 Loris lydekkerianus | reverse complement strand
CCCAATGAGAATGGCCCACATCACAAAGTCTCAAACCTACAGATGCTGGTGTGGATGTGGAGAGCAGGGGACACTTTTTTTGTTTGTTTGTTTGTTTTTATTATGTTTTTTTATTGTTAAATCATAGCTGTGTACATTAGTGCAATCAAGAGGTACAATGTGCTGGTTTCATATACAATCTGAAATATTCTCATCAAACTGTTCAACGTTCATGACATTTTCTTAATTATTGTACACTGCTGCTGGGACTGCAAACTAATACAACCTTTTAGGAGGAAGTATGGATAACCCTCAAAGAACTCAAACTAGACTTCCCATTTGATCCTCCCATTACTGAGTATCTACCCAGAAGAAAAAAATCCTTTTACCATAAGGACACTTGCAGTAGACTGTTTATTGCAGCTCAATTTACAATAAAAAAAAAAAAAATGGAGAAATAGCCTAAATGCCCTCCAACCCAGGATTGGATTAACAAGCTGTGGTATATCTATGCCATGGAATACTATTCAGCTACTAAATAAGATGGACATGATACATCTTTTGTACTAATTTGGATGGAGTTGGAACACATCCTTCTTAGGGAAGCATCACAAGAATGGAGAAGCATGAATTGTATGTACTCAGTTTTGATATGAGGACAATTAATGACAGTGATATGGTGGGGGTGGGGAAAGGAAGAGCAAGAGAGAGAGAGAAGGAAGGAGGAGGTGGGGTATTAGCCACACCTTTTGGGGGCAAGACAAGATTGTACGAGGGACTTTACCTAACAAATGCAATCAGTGTAGCCTGGTTTCTTGTACCCTTAATGAATCCCTAACAATTAAAAAACAAAAGTCTGTTGGCAAGAATGATTTTTTTTTTTTTTACTGTGACTTGCAGCTCTCTAACTCATCAATTTGAGATGGAGATTTACAAAGCACCTGCTGTATACAGACTCTTACACAAACCACAGGTACAGCAAGAGAGGGTGGAAAGTAGCAACAGCCTTGGTCCCTAGTTCTCAGGGAGTCTTTTTAAGTTCCAAAGCAATATCTGGAAGTCCTCAAGTCACAGCCACTGAGCCAGACTGTACCAAATGCTGACAGCCCTAAACAGCTCATTAAGATACTTCTTGACACTCAGGAAGCCACATTAACTGCCTCATGCTTCCACTGAGACAACTGTTGCCTGGTTTCTTTGAGAACCAACCAGACCCCAGATCTGCTCAGCTGCTGGAAAATACCACCAGGAAAAACAAAAATGAAATGGGAAAGCCAGTGCAGAAAGTCTTAATGAGAACTTAAAGTGTGCAATTCTGACCTTAAAGACTCCCTACACCCAAACAAAAAAAGCTGGAAAACAATTTACTTCCACATTTCAGCAGTTGACTTTCCTGTATTAAACAGTATCAATGGAGTTGTTAGCACCTTGGGACAAAAATGAGAAATTTTTCCCAGGTGGTTCCCACTCCTTTCTTTCCAGGACTTTTGCAATACTAATGAGATGCAGCCAGACATCATCTCAGAAGCATTGTAAACTGGGGCAAGAGCTACTTCTTCCTTCCCAGGGAGAAATGGGCTATTTTACTTGATGACAATAGGCTCTTTGCAATTGAAAAAAGCTCAACAAACTCAAAAGTTTGTTTTCATAAAATCACTACATTCTACAAAAGATAAATATGTGGTACAGTGGTGTGTCTCTTATCTTCCCTCCTGCATCCTTAGCAGACATTGTTAATTGATCACAGCATTGTTCATCCCTGAGCCCAGAATCAGTGATGTGTTGAGTCAGCTGGTACTAGCTTCTGAGGGCCAATTGCTAGTTGTTTTTTGTTGTTGTTGTTGTTTTTTTTTGTTAGCCAGTTGTTAAACATATCCATTATTAAAAATTCAATTATATAAACATAAATGTAAGTGAATTGTGTTAAGGCAAAAGAAATATATACTCAAAATTCATTGCTTCCTAAACACTTAATGTTTTGCTATCATCTACAGTTCTGAGGTTATTTACCTATATAGTAGCTGGAAATACTACATAATGTTATACTACTCTACTTCTTTTCCCAACCATGTGTTCAGTAATATGGTACTAGTATCTTAAAATAGGTCACAGGGTAGTGTTTACATCATAGAAATTGGCAAATGTTACAAGTCAGGACATCACCCCATTTCCCACTGAGAGCCAGTTGTTAAATGTTTACCAGCACAACAGCACAACTGCATCAGGTGACAATGGCCCCAGAAGAGCAAAGCATAACAGCTAATTCCCGGTGCTTGTTATAAGGCAGGGGGTATTAAACACCATGCCTTCCCATACAAAACTTAGCATGGAAAGATGCAACTCTGAGCACTAGGTCCAGCTATGCCTGAAGCCAGCACTGCTGTGCTTTTTACCAATGTGGGACTTGCTTAAAGGCATCATTTTCTAACTCTCACAAAGATACCATATGGACCAGCCGCTCCCCTCCGCCCCCAGAGGCAATTGTTCTCTTTGGAGTCTTCTGAAAACTTCCTGAAGAAATCAGTCAAAATCAGAGCAATGGGCTAAGGTCAGTCAAAATCAGAAGTTGGCATGGAGTGTTACAGCTGGAGGTGCTGGACAAAAGGCAAGCATTAGGGGAGCTGTCAGAACTGAGAGGGATGCAGGGAGGGGTGGGACTCCAGAGTTCACCTGGAAGTTCTTCCCAGAGGGCTAGCCTGGCTTCTGGGGGTCAAGAGAAGGGGAAGAGCCTAAAGGACAGGCAGGTATCAGGCCTAGAACCCCCAGAAAGCATAATGGAGACACTCTCCTCTCAATGCCAGGCACTGAAACACAGAAGGAGAAAGGTCCCCATGATTTGGGCCAAATGGGGGGATTATAGTCAGAGTGTAGTGGCTGAAGTTCTGCCTCCAGGGTCAGTAAATCTAAGCCGTTCCTACATCTCTCAATTTCTTCTTCTTCTTTTTTCCCCCTCCTTTTTTAAACTTAAAATCTATATCTGCTCTAAAATGCTGTAAGCTGATCCTTGCCATGCATTAGAATCCCCTAGGAACCTCTCCTAAAATACAATTTCAGGATTATATCCTTTGGAAATTTGAAGAAGAGGTTCTGGAACTAGGCCTGGGCACTGGCCAGGCTTGTGAGTCCCTGAGGTAAAATCTCTTCATTTTATTGCCAGTTGTTTGCATAAGTGCAAAGGCAGCAGAAGCCAATTATTGGGAGAGAATGAAGGTGGGAGGGTGGCTTTGGGGCTAGGGTAGCAGGGAGGACTGGCTGTGCAGTGAAGCCCAATATGAAAATGTGCACTCCTTGTTCAAAAATTCCTAAGGTCTTACTCTTTCTCATTGGTCATGTAACCTCTTTCTACTCTCTAATCTTGTCCTGTAAAGAAGCTGAACTAATAGGGTGACCCACGCAACCTGGTTTTCCTGGCACTTCTTCAGCTTTATCAGTGAAAGCCCTGTGACCTGGTGAGCTGGAAAACCAGGGCAACTTGTTCCCTACAAATCATCGCAGCAAGTGTCCATAGGAGGCCTTGTTCTGAAAGAGCTTGAGTCATTTCTAAGAGCAGGTGTCCCCCAAGGCTATTTGGCTAAGGTCCAACAATCCAATGTGGCAGGTCAACCCCTTCACCATCACTAACTCCAGTTTCTTCAGGGGTCCGCAAGATCTTACAGCACTCACAATCACATAAGTGGGAGCTTCTTACTAACTAGGGATGTAGTTACAACTACTTTGGGTTTTTCCCACCTGAAAACTCCTTCCTTGCCCTGGGCACTGGTCCCCACCGCTGGACATTAGAGTCCCCTGAGAGGCTGGGTTTCATGTTGTTCAAAGCTCCTATGTTATTCTGATGCACACCAGGGTTGAAGCCCCAAGCTCTAGGACCTAGAACACTGTCACTTCATTGCCCCTTTGTCCAAAGCAGTATTCTGAGTAAAATCATGGCACTTCCCAGGGTCTCCTACAGCCCACCTCTCTGCAAGTGTAGGGTGGAAATCAACACAGGCATAAATCCTGGCGTAAGCAAAAATTTTTGCTTTGTTGTTTTGTTTTTTAATAGATAGGATCTTACTGTTTTGCCCAGGCTGAACTCAAACTCCTAGGTTCAAGTGATCCTCTCATGTCAGAATATCTGGGACTACAGGCATGTGCCATTGCACCTGGCTGAAGCAAGGTTTTAAAACCCCAAATAATATGAGTCCTGTTCCATTGTATGGATTGTCAAAGTATTGGCACTGCCTTTGGTGATTAGTTGAGAGATGTTCTCTCCAGTTACTTGCCACTTAAAGACTAAAATTCTGAAAACTCCGGGTTTCATGGACAATGGCCAAGAGGATCTAGTGACTGTTCAATTGGAATGTTCTTGTTTTATGGATACTGTTAATCTGATGACTACACATGTTCCTTTCCTTATATTGGCTGCTAAGAAGCTCAGAGTTAATTTGTAGTTCACTGCCAGCAATTGGGAAGACTTTATGACAAACACTTCATATGCTAACTCTACTTCTGGTTTTATCTTACTTCCTAACCTTACTTTCCCTTTAACCCAGTGTCCTTAGCTGTTTATTCTGTCTTTCTGAATTAAATGTATGCACAAGCTGCCATATATTCTTTCAGAAGTGAAGAGAATAATACATAAAGAAATAAAATGCAAATAGTAATAGCCCTTATTAGGAAGAGGCAGAGCTTCTGATCTTTGATGCAATGCTTTTCTCCCAGACTCATCCAGAAAAAGTCCTAATGCCCAATCCAGGGAATACCCTTTGGCCTTCTCTTTGGAACTGTCTTCTAGCCCCTCCACACGGAGTAGACAACTGCTTTCCACAGCACACTATCCTCCCCAAGGCCATGCTTATTTCCACTAGTTGACATGCTCACTTGCACCCTAAAAGAGTGATTTCACTGCTGGGCTAGAGTGCTGGCACAGAGAGTTGTTCTGATTAATTATTTTGATTTATTTGCAGAGTTATGAGAGGGCTTTTTGAAATCAATATGCAAATGTAATTTAAAACTTAAATCAATATTTTGAGCCAAGAGTGTGAGCATTTTTCACTGGAATGCAGGGTAGTCTTAAACACCTGAAGTTGTGGCACTTTGTGACTAATGACACAGTTCTCCATGAGGTTTTAACTTGCAGATACCAGGAGCTTGGTTATTCCAAGAACATTCTTGTTCCAAAAGAAAGAAGGCTGTGTAGGATATTCAATAGTCTTCACTTTCTTCCAGCTGTAAGACTATTCAGAGGTTCTATTCAAATGGCTCAGGCCAAATCTCCATATTATAAGAAACATTTACAGTTCAGTTTGTGAATTGTATGTCCACTTTATTTTAATTTGTATTACATTTTATTGTTGTATCTTTTTATTTTAAATTAATGACTGCACAAATATTTAGGTTACGTTGTTTTGCATTCTAAGTTAAAGTTGTAGTTGAGACTTTCACCCAGGGGGTGTGCTGAATACCCTCACATTGTGCACATTAGCTGAAATCCTGCCAATTGCCCTCCTTCCTCCCATCAATCATCCTCCCTTCTCCCCCCCACCTTCCTCTCCCCCTTGCTAGACTATATTTGTGTTTTATCATTCATATGGGCATATATATCCACTTTCCATCGTAGAATCTTAGTTCTTAAAATTATCTGGAGGACCATGTCATGCAGCCCCTTTGAGCTTGTCCAGGATCACACAGAGCATGAATGGCAGAGTTTAGACTGGGCTCCAATACCCATCACAATTTTGAAGCCAGTATCAGATACATAAACTTCAATTCTAACCTCCTAATACAACTTTCAAAAATTTCCTCCAATCTTAATCTACTTCTAATGTGTTTGATATGGTCAAGGTATCCTCATGACATCTTCTATGCCCAAACCATGTGGACACAGAATAGATCAGAAGGCCTAATCCAAGGTTCCTATAGGCAGTTCACTCTCTGTCTGAGAACTTAGCCCTGTCCCCTCTCTGAAGTTGGGAAAGGCCTACATTCTGGTCTGCAAACTCCTTTATTATTGGCCAGCCACTGTTGTGAAGAGCCATCTCCAGCCTTTACCTGATCTCTTTCAGGGATCATCTCATGTTTCCCAGGAGATTACACAAGGTTTTCAGAAGCTTCCTTTAAAGACAGCCCCACCCTTGCAAATTAGCACACAGTACAGAACACATCCAAGGAATAAAGCCTAGCCTGCCTGTGTGGGGATGGCTGTCATTATTTTTCTAAACCTGGAATTTCCTACCTCACTCTTACCCTTCCAGGTGCTGCACACAATTAGGGAGAGTTGTGCATTGTGAATTGACAGCATCTGGATCATATCAGATATTTAAATATCAGGCTGTAGTATTTTCTAGTCTTTTCCAGAAAGCTAAGAGTTGAACGCTGATAAATTCATCTTCTCTCTAACCACTTGGATTTTGCAATGTAAACGTTCACAAATCAGCTATTTCCAATGCATCTCCATCTTAAATGGCAGATAAAAGTGAGAGGGCTCAGGCCTGCCAAACTGCCAAGAAGTCATGAGCTGTAGGCATGTGACCCATTGTTTGGGTGTTCAAGATTATAGTAACGCTGGCTAGAGTTTATTTCACACATCCACCCTGCTGTCTCCAGCTCTAATCCAGCCTACAGAAGGGAGGCAGAAGGTTTTAGAAATGATGGTAAACAATGAGGTCACAACCCAGAACAGCCCAGCCTTCCCAGACCCAGACAAGAAAAAACATTCTCAATGGTTACAGAAGCCCTGCAGATTGCACTAAGCCAAGGAGTCACAGCTGATAGGACCAACCAGGCTGGGATTCACAAATTGGAAGACCCACAGAAGAGCAGTAGATTGGAACCAAAGAATCCCACACAGGTCCTAAATTGTCTTCACCCTTGGCTCTAATCTCTAGAGGACCTAACGCAGTGATTAGCACACAGTAGGTGGTCAATAACTCTAGCACAACCCAATACTGCACCTGGAACATAATAGGTAGTCAACAAATGTTGGTTGCAAGACCACATTTGTAATTAATAACTGAAGAGATAAATGCATGGAAGGATAAATGGATGAATGGATAATGTAAAACCTCTGCTTAAAACTAGCAAGTAAAGGGTGGCTTCTGTGGCTCAGTGAGTGGGGCACCGGCCCCATATATTGAGGGTGGCAGGTTCAGGCCCGGTCCCGGCCAAACTGCAATAAAAAAATGGCCAGATGTTGTGGTGGGCGCCTGTAGTCCCAGCTGCTGGGGAAGCTGAGGCAAAAGAATCACCTAAGCCCAAGAGCTGGAGACTGCTGTGAGCTGTGACACTATGGCACTCTACCAAGGGCAACAAAGTAAGACTCTGTCTCTAACAAAAAAAAAACTAGCAAGTCAAAGACTTGACTGGGTTTCTCACAAGGCCATTCTTTCAGTTGTTAAATTTAAGTTGTTAAACCTTTACTCTAAATGTCACAAAGTTTTTCCACTCATTGAGCCAAAATATGTCATGGTGAACCTTACCCTTGGCAATTCTAGTTTTCCCCATATGTCATAGTGAAACTTGCCCTTGGCAGTTTTAGTTTTCCCTTCTGTCTTCCTGCTCTTCCTTTGAGACCTTCCAAAAGCAAGGCAGACTTTTTATACACTCTCATTTTCTTTGTTAGCATTGTAAACTAGCAAGAAACATCATACTTTTTAGCTATAGAATCACAAAAGGGTAGATTCCAAGAAATCAACAAGTGTTTATTTCCTCTAAAAATCCATCTAATCCATCCATTCCCAGTCCTCTGTGGAATGATTCCTTTGAAAAGCCTTAGGTCTTGGATCCTTGCTGTATACACCAATAGCAGGCCTCTTTATACCAAGATGGTAGCCAAAGCTGTCAGACACATTGGTGACTTTGGAATGTGTCCATTAGCTAGGCCAACACACATTTTCCAGAACTCTCTTTTTTTTGATGTTTTTAGTTAAGGTGTGTATTTTGTTTTCCCCAGTTTAGATATTTGAAAAAGTCCCTCAGACTTCATATAAAGTACTCAAGTAGACTTTTATTTCAAAGCAAAGGATGCAGCATAGGGAGAGAAAGAGAAGGGAAGCAGTATAGGTCTCAGGGACATTCTGCATCACAAGTTTTGTGCAGAAGGCCCCAACCTTTGTGCACATAGATTACGCTGAATCTCTAGGTTGAACTGCCAAGATCTAGCTTCAGGAGAACTCACTGCAAAGAGTTAGGTGGCTCTTTAAGTAAGCATACTGGGATGGTCAAACTGGTGAGGCCAGTTACAAACCACCAGTGAAGATGCAAACACTGGGGAATACCAGGACAGTCTCAGACCTTAAACAGTATAGCATGCATTCCACCTGTTCTTACCTTGGTCAGGATCCAAAAACCAGACACTAAGGCATCCAAAGAGATAAAAATAGAGCTTTGCCTATATTTCTATAGTGGAACACAAGAGAAATTCTTGGGAGTTTTGGAGGGCAAAGGGAAGCAACCACCATTTTGTAGCTCACACATGTTGTTGCTCATCTGCTGACACACCTCATAGGCAGAAAGCCGCTACTGGCTCTGCCTTCTCCTGGATCCTCCTTCAGTTTCTCTTCTATTTCTGGGCCAAGTGTCTGTGTTTATCTCTATGACAGAGGACCTCAGCTCCTTCAGGACACCCATACCACCTATGTGGGAGGCACCAAGAATTGACACAGATTTTAGTTCATTTTTATAGGGCTCTGCCTTGTACCTGTGGGTTCTGTCTTGTTCTCAATCTCCTTAATCTGCATCCACTTTTCCTTCCCAACTATCTGCCCTGTGGACTCCAAGCTTCAGCATGACACATGAAAATAACAACCCCCAGAGACTGCTTATCCAGCTCTCCTAGTCATGCAAGGCCATATCTCTGTAACAAATCTTTTAAAATTTGAGTGCATGTATCTCCTAGGAAGAATTTTTCAACCTTTTTCTTTTTCTTTTTTATCTTACAGCACACTTGAACCTATAGTTAGACTTCCTTAGCACACTTAAATTATGTTGATCAAAAAAAAAAAAAAAAGAAGAGGAAAAAAAGAATACTTACTGTGCTTTGAATTTCTTTCAAAAATAATTTAATTAATGATCTTCAAGCAATTTCGTGGCACACATAAGGTCTCCTCATGGCACACCAATGTGCTGCAGCATACCAGTTGAAAATCACTGTCCTAGTGGTTCTGCTTCTCTGGTTGAATTCTGACCTCTGACTGGTCCGGGTACACTACCACTCTCTGAGAGTCCAGCCCTTGGCATCTTTTTCCCTCTGTGCAGAAAATGCCATATGGTGGCCAGTTCCCTAGTCTCTGCTTCTACAAACACTGATATTCAACTTGCAAGCTCCTTCTGACAATCTCTCTCTATGCACAGGTGGGAGGTTGGGCAGGCAGCCTATTCTCAGCTGTGGAGTGGGCTAGTTGGCTGTGCAGATTAGCAGATGCCAGATGGATAAGCCAATAGGCTCAGTTAATTTCTCAGAAGAGGAAAAATGCCAAAACAGTGACAAGAAATCACTGGAGAACTCCATTGGCCATGAAGAATGGTGATCCTTGAATATCTAATAAACACTGAGGCATGAAAGTGAGATAAGTTCACTAGACCGATACAGGGGTGCCTTGCCATATGGATTTCTAGACATCAAGAATTCCTTAGTGTACACATAAGATAAAGATACTTCTTTTTTTATGGGCTCAAACCCAACAGGTGGGGTTTTGCACATCTCCTATCAGAGAGGTTAGAAATAGACAGCCTGGGGGGAAGGGGGGCGGCAGAGACAAGATGGCTGACTGGACTGAAGCCAGCTTTCCACAGAGGCTCCCGTCCAGAAGGAGAGTTAAAGGACAGAAATTTAGCAAGTAACCTGGTGGATTAGAGCTCCACCAAGAGAGAAGGTTGAAGAACGCACATCAACCTTGCTTAGGCGAGCTGCAACCCCAAGGATACAAACAAAAGGTACAAAATCCATCAACAAGTGGACAGGAGTTCCCTCCCCCATGAGAATGGCTCAGAGTACCCCATAAACAAATGAGCAGAGTTCAAAAGTCCTCCCACTGGAAAGGGTACACTTGTACACTGCTGGTGGGAATGCCCACTAATACGTCCCTTCTGGAAGGATGTTTGGAGAATACTTAGAGACCTAAAAATAGACCTGCCATTCAATCCTATAATTCCTTTACTAGGTTTATACCCTGAAGACCAAAAATTACAATATAACAAAGACATCTGTACCAGAATGTTTATTGCAGCCCAATTCATAATTGCTAAGTCATGGAAGAAGCCCAAGTGCCCATCGACCCATGAATGGAGTAGCAAATTGTGGTTCATGTATACTATGGAATATTATGCA